>APFE031264286.1:0-30682 GCA_000404065.3 Pinus taeda | reverse complement strand
CGTTATGGTACAAAGATCGCTTATACCTCTGTAAGAATTCCCAGCTAAAACAAAAGATTCTTATGGAATTGCACACTTCTCCCTTAGGAGGGCACTCAGGTTTTTTAAAAACTTACCACAGGGTTAAGACGGATTTTTTTTGGGATGGCCTTAAATCAGATATTCAAAAGTTTGTGGCGGAATGTTTGGTTTGCCAACAAAATAAAGTTGAGAAAATTAAGACACCGGGTCTATTACAACCTTTATCCATTCCAAGCCAACGAGAGGAGGTTTCAATGGATTTTATCACAGGTTTACCCAAGTCAGAGGGAAAGAGTGTCATCATGGTGGTAGTTGATAGACTTACCAAGTATGCACACTTTTGTGCATTATCACATCCATTTAAAGCCAATACGGTTTATAGTGCATTTATGGAAACAATTCAAAAGCTACATGGAAACCCAAAGATTATTGTAAGTTACAGAGATCCCATTTTCATTGGAAATTTTTGGACATAATTATTTTCTTGTCTTGGTACTCAGTTAGCTCATAGCTCATCTTATCATCCTCAATCTGATGGGCAAACTGAGATAGTAAACAAATGTTTGGAAGGATATCTTCGTTGCTTTGTATCTGATAAACAGACACGATGGGTCAAATGGTTGCCTCTGGCTGATTGGTGGTATAACACTTCCTTCCATACAACAACAAAAATGACCCCATTTATGGCACTTTATGGGTATGAACCACCATCCATCACATCATATTTAAGAGAAAATTCTAAGGTTCAGGCAGTGGAACATCACATCGAACATCAACAACAAGTCCTCCAACTCTTGAAGGATAACCTCGTGTTGGCACAGAATAGAATGAAACAACAGGCAGATCAACATTGCAGAGAAAGAAGTTTTGATGTAGGTGATTGGGTATTCCTATGGCTATAACCATATAAGCAAATGTCCCTCAAGCAAGCTAAGAAGGATAATAAATTATCACCAAATTGTTATGGTCCATACAAGGTGTTGCAAAAGATTGGTACTATGGCATACAAATTGGAGCTTCCTGCAGCTTCTAGATTGCACCCAATTTTCCATGTTTCATGTTTAAAGAAGGTTATAGGCGACAAGCCTCCCAGTTCAAACAATATTGCCAAAACTTTATGAGGAAGGAAAAATTATATTGGAACCGGAAGCAGTCACAGAAACAAGAACTCGACAGCTACGAAATCGATCAATTTTAGAGTATATTATCAAGTGGAAGAACTTATCCGCTAAAGATTCCACATGGGAGGGTGAGAATTTTACACAGAAGTATCCAGAACTACTCAAGCGTTGAGGACAACACTTTTTTGAAGGAGAGGGGCATGTTGGGTCCCTATAATACTAGTGATTACCCCATTACTATTGTAGTTATATCCCTTATTAATATTGTTGTGCCCCTATTGTCCCCATATTGTTATTACTATGCCCCATAGAATCCCTCTATTGTTATTTTTGTGGCTTTATATTATTATTGTTAGGTCGGCTGGGTTATATTGTGACTCCTTAGACTCCTATATATAGAAAGGAGATTTTTTCATTTGAATCATCCAAGAATTGTTCATTTATGTAATGTAAAGGATGTTGCCCCCTCAAAGAGGCTGAATTCTAAGGCATTGATCTATCTTTTCTATCTTTTCTTGAGCTGGTTTCATAATAGTGGGTGTCATCACTAGTCATTGTTCCTAAGAAAATGGTAAATAAAGGATTTGTGTGGATTTTAGGGAACTAAATAAGGCTACCTTTAGAGACTACTTTCCCTTGCCTTTCACCGATCAAGTATTGGATACTTTATCTGGGAAAAGTTATTTCTCCTTCTTGGATGGATTTAGCGGCTACAATCAGATTCAAATTGCACCCAAAGACCAAGAAAAGACTACATTCACTTGTCCATTGGGTAAATATCCTACAAGGTGTTTCTTTTATGTTATGCAATGCCCTTGCCACCTTTCAAAGTATTGTCCTTGCTATTTTCTCTGATCTAACCCAAGTATGTGTGGAAGTCTATACGGATGACTTCATAGTATAAGGGAAAGACTTCCAACAAGCTTTAGCCAACCTAAAGAAAATTTTAATCAGGTGTCAAGAGACCAACCTTGCCCTTAGCAACGAAAAATTTAGAATGATTCTTATTGAGGGTGTTGTGTTAGGCCATCACATTTCTGGTACTGGGATAAGAGTAGACCCTGCTAAGATTGAAATAATCGCTCGAATCAAAACTCCCAGTTCTCAAAAAGAAGTTAGAAGCTTTCTATGGCATGTTGGGTATTATAGAATATTTATTCAAAATTTCACAACAATAGTCACTCCTATGTTCAAACTATTAACAAAAGGTGTGGAATTCCAGTGAGATTCTTAGTGTCAAATTTCCCTTGAAATTCTTAAACAAAAATTGCCAACTACTCTAGTTTTGAGAGGGCCAAATTCGACCCTCCTTTTCATATCTATATATCTATATATATTATCTATATATATATATATATTATATTATATATATATATATATATATATATATATATATATATATATATATATATATATATATATATATTATATTATAGAGAGAGAGAGAGAGAGAGAGAGAGAGATATTGATGCCTCAGACACAACTTTGGGTGTTGTTTTGGGCCAAATAGAGAATCAAAATCCCTATGCTATCTATTTTGTCAACAAAAATATCTCCCCTACAGAATTAAACTACATTGTCACTGAAAAATAATTCTTATCAGTAGTTCATGCCATTAATAAATTTAAACATTATATAACTGAGTATGAATTTTTTGTACACATAAACCATTAAGCTATTAAATTATTAATGAATAAACCTATCACTAATGCTAGTGGTACTAGATGGTTGTTACTACTACAAGAGTTTAACATTACTATCATTGATAGACTAGGAAAAGATAATCTTGTTGCTAATTTTCTATCTAGACTTATCCATATGGGTGACAGTGCACCAGTTAATGATGATTTTTTGGATGAAATTTTATTTGATATTTACACTCCTTGGTATGCAGATGTAGCTAATTAATTGGTTACAAGAAAGTTGCCGCAAAATTTATCTTCAAGAGAAAAACAGAGAATCATACAACTTAGTGCTAATTATATGTGGCATGAGGATTGTGTATACCGCATTGGACCAGACTTGGTGATTTGAATATGTGTACGAGATGATGAGATGAAAGGAATTCTCAAAGCTTTCCATAATGAGTCATGTGGTGGAAATTTTTCTGACAAAAGAACTACATATAAAGTGTTACAATCTGGGTATTATTGGCCCACTATTTTTAAGGATGCAAAGAAATATGTGACTAATTGTTAGGATTGTCAAAGAATGGGAAAACCTATATCCCAACAGATCAAATGCCTCTTCAAGCATAGGTAGTCATCACCAAATGGGTAGAGGCTAAATAACTTTATTCTGCTAATGAAAAAATTCTTGTTGATTTCTTATTTGAAGAGATATTTATCCATTTTGGTTTACCAAGGTAAATACTAACTAATCAGGGAACTCAATTCACTTCCAAGTTGGTAAAATCTATTACAAAGTAGTATAGAATTAGACATCAGAAATCTACACCTTATCACCCCCTGGAAAATGGACAGGTAGAGTCTAACAATAAAGTAATTGAGTCCATTCTTTCCAAGAAAGTACAACTGCATCATAAAGATTGGGCAGATAGGTTACCTAAGGCTTTGTGGGCCTATAGGAAAACTTAGAGAAACACAACAGTCCATACTCCCTATGAATTGGTGTATGGGAAACAAGTATTTATTCCTATATAATTTCAAGTAAAAACTTTCAAACTGCAATGTAGCTGGGAATGGATTTGGATGAGGAAAAAAACAAAGGTTAATGCAAGTGAATGCATTGGATGAGATTAGACAAGATGCTCTTCAAAGTATAATTCTCATTCAAGATTAGAGAACCAAATGGCACGATAAGTTTATTAAGAATAGGTTTTTTTTCAACCAGGTGTCTGGGCCTTGTTGTATGACAACATATTTAAAATTTTCCAAGGAAAATTGTCAACAAATTGGTTGGGACCTTATGAGGTAGATACATTCTATGACAATGGTTTAGTTAAGATAAAGACAATCGATGCAGATCAGACTTCTTTCATAGTGAATTGGCACGGACTAAAGGTTTACCATAAATCGTTGTCTAAATAAGAGTTTATCAAACATGTTCTTCAAAATTCAGAAATGCAGTTAGTAAGTGTTTGGTAATTTAATTAACCTTAAATTACTTGCATAAATTATCGACCAAGGCTAGTAAACTGATGAAGTGTAAGTGCAATGTATGTGCTACAAGTCATTGGTTATTATTCATGCCTTTAAATTAAACTGAGTTATCGAAATATAGATTCTAAATTAAGTTATTGGAATGCGCATGAGTAGAGCAATTATTCCTAGAAAATAAAATGATCACACTCTTTTATCAAAGATTACTTATGGAAATATCACACTCTGCTTCAAAAGAAACTTTCACAACTCTACATAAAATTAAATCAATCCCATGCCTATGAAAATTAATTGCACTTTTATAAAAAATATATCTAATTATGAAATCCACACAACTTATTAAAAACTTAGAATTATAAATCAATATCACACTTGTAAAATGAAATTTAACTCAAAAAAGCACACGCACACACACTCTCTCTGCTATATATCTGAATTATGCTTTGAAATAAACTTAATTTTCTAAAGGAATCAACTTATCTATCATAATAACACACTCTTGCATGAAAAACCAAAATGAATTGAAAATATGTTCTCGCTTGCTCAAAATAATAAATCACTCTTGCTTGAAATAAAACCTGTAATCAAATCGTTTGTTTTAAGAATTACGATTTTAATCTAAATCCAAACTCTCACTACTGTTATCATTACTTATTAAACTCAATTCATGTGTTCTTGAAGCAATAAAGTAAATTAGTTAACAAGACAATCACACTACTGCTATTTAACTCAAAAATCAATAAAGGAAAACATTCTATAGGATGCATCCAAAAAATAAGCTTACAAAACGATATAAAGAAATTCTACTTAAAAACATAAAAGAACTTTACTAATTGAGGGGTTCTTCCACAAGAATATGGTCATGAGATCCAATTGAACAATCAACCACACATCGAAATAAGAAGGATGCTTTATAATTGAATTGAAAACAGAGTTTTTAATTCTCACTGTCGCATAAGAAAAATCATTTTGTTTATGTTTTCTTACGAAGTCTTTTTATAAATCTTGTACCATTAAATGTTAAAAGCTTCACTCCTAGCACTGCTTAACAAAATACTAAAATTAAATATGAAATATATCATAATGAAATTTTCTAACGATTTTCTATTAATAAAGAAAATCTTTAGGCGTATATATCGTCCCTTGTTTGCCTGTTATAGCTGATAGAGTTTACTTTTTCCTTTGACCACATAACTGGAAGCTTCCTTTATCGATCTGGTTCATGAACATAGGAGGTAACCCTTGAGTGCATTGATTTCCACCTTTCCATATACTTCTCTCTCCAGTTGGCACCTTAGAACCTATGAAACAATGGACTTAGCTGCAGAATCAGACATTAGTTGTAGGATCATCCCAATCTGGTAGTTGAAATGAATTGTAGACTAATAATAAATAATATTATCACCTATGAAATGCAAGACTTTTATATACCTTCCATGCCATAGATTATGTGATTTGTTGCCCATTGAGTGATTATCATGATCAAAATGGAGTAATATAGGTGGAAAAAGGGTGTAAAAAGGAAGCAATTATGAGGCTCAACATTCCCCCAGACAGAGGTCATTGCATGTCACTACGCTCCTTCAGAAACTTGAGCTAGAGCATCCAAGTTTGTTTTTCTTACCTTATTCTTAGCAATTTCCATCCTTGGCTTCTTCATCAAAATTTTGTATTTCAAACTTATAATCTTCCTCTAGAGAGACTTGTTCTTTTCCTTTAACTTTTTGTTCTTTTCATACCATAAACCTAGATGCAACAAAATGTTATCATTTTTGGTTCTTTGAATTCATTTTGCACCTTTAATGTCTCATGTTCCTCTTTTAGATGTATGTTCAGTGTCTCTAATTCAAATAATTCTTGCTTCAAAGTATTCACAATTAGAGGTTCCTGTGGACTGTCAAATTGAATTTATTTTTCTTGAATTGAAGAAGAAGATGCCTTTTATGTAGTTGTTTTCTCTAGTGACTCAATATAGTCGTATCTCTTGTTGTACTGGATCAACCTCTAATGTTTTTTCTTGTCGGACTAGAGATTGGTGTAAGGACAATTTGTGATGGGACCTCTGGTTCCTCCTACTCTTTCAAATTAACAAACTCTGTGAATTATTGAGATGGCTCCTTTACCATTTTTTTAAGTCTTGCGCTTCTCCTTATGGTAGATGAGAGAGGATTTTTTTTTTGAGTTTTCCTCTGCTCTGTATTGGCCTTATTTTGGCCTTATTTGTTTCCTTTGTTTTCTCCTTGGGTGTATTTTCTTCTTTTTCACTGTCTTTCTTTCTTCTAATAGTTTTTTCTTCATATTTTCTAAAACATTTGCAAGAGGAAGTTCATCTTCTAAATGTTGTTCTCATTGAGGTGGGTTATCCTAGGGTTTTTAGACAATTTTCTTATGCTCCTCCTTATTGCTACTTGGTTCTTCTTTCTCAACTTCTTTGAAATGAATTATAATTAGAAAATTCTCCCAGTTGTCTCCTAGATTCTCAAGATGGGCTTCGATAAGCATCTTTACAAGGCTATGATGATATAGAGCATTTTCAATGGACTGGATTTTCCTTTGTGTGTTGCCACACATATTCCTCAAGCTATTAAGTAGAAAATAGGGTAAATTGATTTCATTTCCTTCAAGAAAGTGCATCATTAAATGAACATGGTAGAAAAACATGCTACCAAATCTTCCTTCACAAGTAATGAACTTCTGAATAAATAACAATAAATTCCTCCATTTACTCTTTAGATTTGTGCTCAGAATACCTTTTTTAAAATTAGTAGTATCCATACATGGATTCTTTATAAATTCCTTCCATTCATTCCCTTTCATAATCTTTTTTTTGAACCATGTTTCACCAATTCTGGGTAGTCCAGTCACCTCGACCATGAAGGACTTTGTCACGACAATTTTGATGTCCCCAATTTCTACTTCAGTTGCATCAAAGGCTCGAGCAAAATATTTGGTTACCTCTTTGTCAAAGCCATCAAATTTTTCTATAAAACATAACCATTACACTTGTATTATTTGCTTGACCTGCGGGTAGCCTTCCATAATTTTATTTCCATTTGGTTCTACTCTAACAATGACTCCCATATTGGCAAAGTCTCACCTCACAATTGCTTCTTTGACAGGGTTTTGGAATGGTATTAGGTTCAGAAATATGAATATGGATAGGAGAGTGAAATGGAAAATGGAGTTGAGTGAAACAACTTAGGGAAATGAGTAAAACAGAACTTGAGAAACAAAGTATAATGGATACAAGCGAGTGTAATTATCAACGAAGTAGGGCTTCGAAAATGAAGTGTTTGCATGATGATGAATGGAAAATGGGATTTTCGGGCTAACTTCGTTGATATGACATGATATTAATAACTCAATCTAAAGTTAGAACAGTAATAATTATTTCAAATGGTGGTACAACGTTTATATTATTTCATAATGTAATGTTTTTACCTTTCTTATTAAATCCAATATTTGCATTCCTTCAAAATTGTGATTCTAATACTTTAATGTTCTTGTGAAATTGTCCCCAGATGCTCCCACTGTGGACTTGATCATTTCCTTCTACTAAAATATTCAATCATTCTAGTTGGTGATTCCTGTCAATATTAGCTACAAAATTTCATCAAAGGTGCAGATTCTCAACAGATTAATTTATGTGTTTTTAAATAAGAAAACAAAAGGCTTTACAAATCAAGTTGGAGAGGAAAGAAAATCCTTCCTAATTATCTTCAAATCAATATTATATTGTAGGTTTTTAAAAAATTATTCCTTTGTCAATGGCTTATGGTAATTCTCAATCAATTTCCATTTATAGGGAAGGTCGATCTTTCTTCATCGATGGTTCTGATCTTGACTGCACCATTACCAAAGACAGTTTTAATTTCATAAGGACCAAGACAATGAGTTTGAAATCTTCCCTGAAAATCTTTAAACTTTGAGCCAAAAATTAATGCCAATCTCTTGGCTGAAATTTTCTTTCCTTTATGTACTTGTCATACCACCTGGATCTTTGTTGTTGAACTATTTTGGTTCTTTGAATAACGTCATGTACAATCTCATCTAGTTCATTCAATTGGTACATTCTTTGTTTCTGTGCTTCAGATAGATCAAGACCTAATTTAATTGTTGTCTTGAAGGTATTTACCTAGAACTCAATAGGAAATAATGCTTTCTTCCCATAAACAAGTTCATAGGGAGTATGTCATGTAGTGTTTCTCCATGTGGTACGGTATGCCCATAAAGCTTCCGGAAGCTTTTCTGCCCAGTATCTTCTATGCGGTGGATTCCACCTACTCATTTTCCTCCGGATGATATGGAGCAGACTTATGATGTTTGATTTTATATTCCTCCATTATCTTTTGTACCAACTTGGATGTAAATTGAGTTCCTTGATCTATCACAATTTCCCTTGGGACACCAAAACGAGTAAAAATATCCTCGAAAAAAATGAAAATACAAAATTTTCAGTAGAAAAAGAAAGTGCTTTAGCTTCTACCCATTTAACATAATCAATGCAAACAAGAATGTATCTTTTTTGTCTATGTGGTGGATTAATTGAACCAACAAAATCTAGAGCCCATTTTCCAAAAGGTTCAATGACTACCTAAGGTTGTAGAGGCATTTTATCTGAAGGAACATGTTTCCCCATTCTCTAACAACTATCACATCTCTTTACATATTATTTGGCATCCTTAAAAGGGAAGGCCAATAATATCCTAAGATAAGGACTTTATAAGCAGTTCTTTTGTTGCAAAGTGTCCTCCACATGTCTCATCATGACAAGCCTTTAATATTTGTGGCACTTCATCTTCTCTGACACATCTTCGAATAATCAGATTCGACCCTGTTTTTTAGAATTCTCCATTTAACCATGAGTAAGATGCACTAATTTGAATTACCTTCCTTTTCTCTCGAGGAGAAATATATAATGGTAAATTCCCTGTAGCCAATTAAGTAGAAATATATGCAAACCAATGAGATTTAATAGAAAACTGCAAAAATATATTCATTAGGAAAATTATCTTCTACAGGTATATCATTATTATCATTTTGAATCCTAGATAGAAAGTCAGTAACTATATTTTTTTCCCCAGGTCGATCCAAAATAGTAATATTTAATTCTTGTAACAACAATAACCATCTTGTAATTCTACCAATGGTGATAGATTTATCCATTAAGTACCTAATTGCATAATGATTTATATATACAAAGGTTTCATAGCCAATGATGTAATGTCTGAATTTGTTGATGGCATGGACAACAACTAAAAATTCCTTTTCTGTTATAGTATAGTTTAACTCTGCAGGAGTCAAACTTTTATTGGTATAGTAAATGGTATAAGGAGTTAAATATTTTTGTCCTAGTACAACTCCTAATGTTATATCTGAAGCATATGTTCAAAAGTGAAAAGGTAACTTCCAATTTGGCCCTCTTAGAATGGGTGCTTCAAAAATCTTTTCTTTCAATGTTTCAAAATCTTTTTGCCAATCAGGACACCAATTGAATTTACAATCTTTTGTGAGCTATTTGAAAAGCGAAGATGCAATTTTAGTAAAATTTTCTATAAATCTTCTATAGTAACCACTAAAATCAAGAAAACTTCTAACATCTCGTTGACAAGTTGGAATTGACAATTTAGAAATAACTTCTACTTTAGATGTGTCCACTCTAATTCCATTTCCTGAAATATGGTGTCCTAAAACAATTGACTCTGTAAACATCATAAAACATTTTTCATGGCTTAATGAGAGATTTGCTTCCTTAAATCTAATGAGAACTTTTTCCAAAATTTTAAGAGCTTCTTCAAAAGAATTTCCATAAACAGTAATATCATCCATGTAAACGTCCACACAACCATGAATTAGATCAGAAATAATTCCTAAAACTTCCCTTTGGAATGTTGCAGGTGCATTACACAACCCAAAACGAAGTACCCGATAGGCATAGGTTCCCCATGGATAGATAAAAGTGGTTTTATCTTGATCTTTAGGAGCTACCTAGGTCTGGTTATATCCACTAAAACCATCTAGAAATGAGAAATATTTCTTTCCTGCTAATGTGTCTAAAACTTGATCTATGAAAGGAAGCAGAAAATGATCTTTTAAGGTAGCTTTATTCAGTTCCCTATATTCAATGTATACTCTCCATTTCCATTCTTTTTAGGAACAATTACAAATGGTGAAACCCATTGGCTATTTGATATTGGATAAATGAAATTCACATTTAACATTTTTTTTAATTCCTCTTTAACAATTTTGTCTCAAATTTGGATTCATTCTTCTCTGAGGCTATCAGATTGGTTTAGCATTTTCTTCAATGTAAATATGATGTATGAAAGTATTAGTATCAATTCCTTTCATGTAAGTGTATTCCCATGCATAAGCAGATGAATGTTCTTGTAACATATTTATTAAATCTTTCTTTTGAAATTCTTCCAAATTATTGATATTCAAGGTTTTTTATCGTAAGATTTCTATTGGAGAATTGCCAAATTTTTCCATATAATGTAAATATAATTGAGGAGATGATAAATATTCAATATTTCATTGTTCTTGAAAAATTTGATCAGATTCACAATATGAGGAAGAATCATTATTTTCTATTAAATTCAAAATCTGATCTTCTTCATCTATTGATGAAGTAACAAAGATTTTTCGTATGTCAATATCATCATCTATCCATTCTTCACTTTCTACTTATATTGTTGTTTTTGCAGGAGGATATAATTTGAATTTCTTTGTTGAACTTCCATAAAAAATAAACATATCACTAGATCTAAACCTTATAAAAGCATCCATTGTAGCTAACCATGGTCTTCCTAGAATTAGTGGATGTCCTCCTAAGTTACTCTTGGGTGTTAGAATCATAAAATCAATAGGATACTCCCAAGAATCTAAGGATACAAAAATGTCTTCTAATACACCATCAACTTTAATAACTGATATGTCTGCTAATTGCAATAATGTAGGTGTATATTGAATATTAGGAAGTTTCAATCGATTCATAGTTTGTTAACTCATGATGTTTATAGTTTCTCCTAAATCAATCAATGTATTTGGAATTTTGATACCATTGATACATGTTTTCACAATGGGACTTCCTTGATCAAGGTATTTCGAATTGTTGTTTTTCCCATCATGATATCTGCAAATTTTCCAACTAACTGAATTCTTTTGATTTCTTTTCTCTTTCTTCCTGGTATTTTAATACTCGACTCCCTAATTGTCTTTTCAAAAATTGGTATTTCCTTAATGGATTATAGCAAAGGATTTTTTATACAAACATTCTTTATCTCATCTAACATATCATAATCAGGCAATAAAATATGTTTTTCTACCCCTTCATCAATTTTTCATCTTTCACGAAAATGTGGTTTTGAAATAGATACTGAAGGTTGTTCCATAATAAGAGTTGGAATGTCATCATAATGTGTAGGGGTGACTTGTTTTTGAATTTTTTTATTTTTCATTGAGAGGCTCCTATTTTTCAGAGGCATTTCCTTTTTAGATTCCTGAATCACAATTGTCAGGGACTTCTTTTCTAATACTCTACCAGATCTAAGTTGGACATTGTTTAGATCTAGTAGATTTATCATGTAATTTTGGAAATTTTGTCCTTCCATATTGTAAACAGGTTGTGAATTTTTGTTATTATTTGGATTCAGGAGTGGTTGAGAAGGAAATTGATTTGGTATTTGTGGAAATGGTAATGAAAGTTGTGGATTTCGATTTTGAGGTTGAGTTGGTTGAACATGTTGAGGAAAATATCGTGGTGGAAAACAGGGTAAGGTTGTAGACATTGAGGATAATGAGGATATCTTTTCCATAAGGATTTTCCATCCTTGTGCCCAAGGTTGAGGCCAAGATTCCATGGTATGGGTGTGCAGTCCAATTTTATTATTTATTTATTTTTTTATTTTTTTTAAATTTTTTTATGGCTTATAAAAATGCTCGAGTGTTAAATCCCTCAGTCATTTTTGGTTGTGAATTTTTCCATGGTCTCTTAGCAATAAAACAGAGGGGATCTATCTGATTTGGTATCATTTCCTCTTAATAAACTGCTTTAAGACCTAGTATTGAAGGAAATTCTTTTGTATCATGATTTTTTGCATATATAACACAGGTTTCTACACTTTTTAAATCAAGAGGGAATTCTCTCAGAGCATGTTTCTTTCTATATTTGGGACAAAATATTGACAATGTAGCATTTTCAACATTTTCCTTGTTTTTCACTTTAAGGGTATCTATTTGTTCACTAAGACATCCAAAAATGTATATTTTAAAATTGTCAAGAAAATTACCTAATTCAACTCTACTTATAGTCCCAACTACAGATTTATTAATCCTAGATATGAGAGGATCTCTTGGATTTTCCTGGTTCTTTCCTTACCTCTTGAAATGTGTATACATAACTCACAAATTTCTCCAAATGATAACTGAGAAATATCTCCCTTACCCATCAAATTGAGAATATCAATCCACTCATCTCTAATGGATTTTAATAGGAGAGATTTCAAATTTTCTTCATCTAGTTCATGCATTTTATCCCTTTTAACATTATAAGCAAATATTTCAATGAAATCTTCAATATTTTCATCTTCTTTTTGCATCATTTTAAATACTTGGTCCTTAATATTGTGGGGCATACAATAATCATTGTATTTCTCTAAGAATGTAGTTTTCATTTCTTTCCATGTTCTTATAGAATGTGCTCCTAAGCTCATGAACCATTTTAATTTTGTATCCTTAAGAGTTGTTGGAAACAATTTCAAGTTTTGAGGGTCAAGCAAGTAATCATAAGATCTACATAAGACTTCAAACTCAAAGAGAAATGTTTTAGGATCCTCACTTCTTAACCCATGAATGTTTGGAAGAATGGAGGGTGAGATGTTTTTAATTGTAGCTGTTGTATATTCATTAAGGATAGGAAATCCAAATGGTTCTGGATCTCCCCTACCTCCTCCTCTCCCTCTTCCTCCACCTCTATTTACTCCTCTTCCTCCTCCAATGCTAGGTTGTTCGCCATTAACATTATGTACCTCCCCTTCCCCTTCTCCAGCCATTATAGATTCTTCAAAACTAATATAGGATTTCAAAATTGGGTTTTTTGGTTCTTCTTCTAGTTATTCTAGTTGTGGTTCTTCTATCAATGGTAAGTTAAAATAAGTTTCTTCCTCTTCTTCTTCACTAGGGATCTCTAGCCCTTGTCCTAGAAGTATTTCTCCAATTGAAGATAGGAAAACTACTCCTTATGTTGGGGATGTAGGATCTTCTTCTTCTACTACTGCTTTGGTTGATGAGGTTGGTGAATCTCTAGGTTGGATTTTGGATCTAAGCACCTCAGGAAGTTTCTGTTTTCCTAAAAATGATGGAATATGAGTTTGAGTGGGTGGTGTGACACTACGAGGTCATGGTGGGGTGAGTGATGTTGTTGGAATTAAACTTTTACCTCTACCTACAAATCTACCTCTAGAATCTACTTCCCCGTGCATATAATTTTTTTTTTGTTTTTTTAAATAAAAAGACAAGATGCTTATTTACACTTCCCCAGTAGCGGCGCCAAAATGTTTGGTAATTTTATTAACTTTTAATTACTTGCATAAATTATCGACAAGGGCTAGTAAGTTGATGAAGTGTAAGTGCATTGTATGTGCTAGAAGTCCTGTGTTATTATTCACACCTTTAAATTAAACTGAGTTATCGAAATATAGATTCTAAATTAATTTATTGGAATCCACATGAGTAGAGCAATTATTCCTAGAAAATAAAATGATCACTCTTTTATCAAAGACCACTTATGGAAAATCTCACACTCTGCTTCAAAAGAAACTTTCACAACTCCGCATAAAAGTAAATCAATCCCACACCTATGAAAATTAATTGCATTCTTAATAAAATTATATCTAATTATGAAATCCACACAACTTATGAAAATATAAGAATTATAAATCAATCTCACACTTGTAAAATGAAATTTAACTTAAGAAAACACACATACACACTCTCTCTCTGCTATATGTTTGAATTATGCTTTGAAATAAACTCAATTTTCTAAAGGAATCAACTTATCTATATAACAACACACTCTTGCATGAAAAATCAAAATGAATTGAAAATGTGTTCTCGCTTTCTAAAAATAATAAATCACTCTTGCTTGAAATAAAACCTGTAATCAAATACTATATTTTAAGAATCACGATCTTAATCTAAATCCAAACTCTCATTGTTGTTATCATTACTTATTAAACTCAATTCATGTGCTTCTAAATCAATAAAGAAAATTAGTTAACAAGACAATCATACTACTGTTATTTAACTCAAAAATCAATAAAGGAAAATGTTCTACAGGATGCATCCAAAAAATAAGCTTACGAAATGATATAAGAAATTCTACTTAAAAACATAAAAGAACCTTACTGCTTGAGGGGGCCCTCGACAAGTAGATGTTCATGGGATGAAGAATCAACCACGCATTGAAATAAGAAGTATTCTTTATAATTTAATTGAAAACAAAGTTTTTAATTCTCACTATCGCATAACAAAAATCACTTCTTCTTTTTTGTGTTTGCTTCTGAAGTTTTGTTCTAAATTTGTATCATTAAATGTTCAGAGCTTCATGCCTAACTTTTCTTTAAAAAATACTAAAATTAACTATGAAATATATCATAATGAAATTCGCTAACGATTTTCTATTAAATAAAATCATTAGGCGCATATATTGTTCCTCGCTCACCAATTATATGTGAAAGAGTTGAATTTTTCCTTTGACCACGTAACTGGAAGATTCCTTTATTGATCTGGTTCATGAAGGTAGGAGGTAGTCCTTGAGTGCATTGATTTCCACCTTTCCATATACTTCGATTTCCAGCTAGCACCTTAGAACCTATGAAACAATGAACTTAGCTTCAAAATCAAACATTAGTTGTAGAATCATCCCAATCGGTAGTTGAAACAAATATTGGACTAATAATAAAGAACATTATTAACTTATGAAATACAAGACTTTTATATACTTGCCATCCCATGAATTTTGTGATTTGTTGCCCATTGAGTCATTGTTATGATAAAAAGGGACTAACATAGGTGTAAAAACGGTGCAAAAAAGAAGCAATTATGAGTCTCAACAGTAAGTGAGGGGGATGCTCCTCCTACTAAGTCAACACTGTAAGTTTCTGATTATTTTCAAATTTGTATATATGTAGGTAGGTAGGAATAAATTTTTTTTTGTGTGACTAATCGTGTTTCTTTCCCTATAGATAAACAATAAAGGAGTTCATTTACCAAGTGTAAGTTTATTCCTTTAACCAACCCTAGTAAATTATTTATGGAAAAGGAAACTATGGAGTTTTCTTTAATTTTTTCAGACTCCTTAAAATTGAAAACACCAGCGAGCATGAACTAGCCTAAGCTCGACAAAAATCAACGTGTAAGTGAAATGGAGTTTTCTTTAAGTTTTTCAGAATCCTTAAAACTGAAAATACCGGCAAGCATTAACTGATATGGGCTTGAGAAAAATCCACATAACAACAATAGTTAGGTTATATTCTACAATAAAATGGAAGTGTTAAAGGGGAACCATGATCTGATCCCAAAAAGAGAAAGTTTTTGCATCTCACCAATAGAAATATTGTGTTTCCCAGTTACAGTAGTTCCTCGTTATAGAGTGTGGGACATTACCAACAAATTTCCCTCTTTATATAGCACTTCAGCTGCAATTTAAGGAGATTTTTGTACCTGTATGATTCATAAAATTTGCAAACATCAACAACTGCATTATTCTAATACCTGGTAAACAGATACTGCACCAACAATCTGAATTAGTCTAAGAAATCAGAAATAATGATCATTTCTGTCATCTATATTGTGAAGCTAGAACATATTAGCCATCAACTGAGCTAACATGGGCCAAAACATCTTGTCTACTAGAAGAAGCTTTCAAACATGAAAGAAACAGAAAAGTCAGGCATCTGGTACTAGTACTGTTAGGTCCCTATAATACTAGTGTATTCCCACCTTGTTATTAGTGTAGCCCCCTTATTTTTATTGTTATGCCCCATAGAAGCCCACTATTCCCTCATTATTATTAGTGTAGCCCCCTTATTTTTATTTTTGTGCCTCATAGAAGCCCACTATTGTTATTGTGATGCCCTTACATTATTATTATTATGTCGGCTCTGATTATATTCTGACCCCTTATAATATTCTGACCCCTTATACTCCTATATATAGAAAGGAGGTTGTGTCATTTGAATCATCCAAGAATTGTTAATTTATGTAATGTAAAAGAGGTTGCCCCTTCGAAGAGGCTTATTTCTAAGTCGTTGATCTATCTTTTCTATCTTTTTGTGAGCTGGTTTCATAACACTTGGTATCAGAGCTTGAATTCTAGGGTTTCACTGATCCAAACAGGTCATCGTGGAATTTTCGATATAACTTTTTCTCTACAAAGTTTCAGAAGCTAAAACAAAACCCATTTGAAACAAAATCACTCTAAACCTGGGGTCTGAGTTTCAGATCTTGTCTCACTATATTTTTGGAGATATGATCTAAGGAAGTTAGGGTTTTTGCAAGCTCCAGAATTCCATCTCAAATAGAGCATTGTGTCCTTTTCGCTATATTATTTTTATACAAAGGTTCATACTCTAAAATTAAAACCCATTTTAACAAATATATTGGTGAAGCTCAGGTCTGAATTTAAAATCTTCTCTCGCTATATTTTCGGAGATATTATCCAAGGAAGTTAGGGTTTTTGCATGATCCTAAATTACATCCCACACAGCTGACCTTGGGAAAATCGTCATAACTTTCTCTCTAGGTATCAGTTTGAAATTTTGTAAGAAGTTACATAAAGAGGATGGATTGTAGTTTTCGGTGTAGCATTTTCAGGTCCAAAGGTGGAAAGAGTGATACGTGGAACTTCGTACAAGTCTGCTCTATGGAAGAAGTCTATAATCAGGTAAGTATGGGGGATTTGGCCTAACTATTTCTTGAAGACTCCAATCTTGATAAGAACTATGGGGTTGGAAAGAGGTTTTATAGGGATACCATAGGATGAAATTGTAGACCCTGTAGATCCAAAATTGCAAAGATACAACAGATTTAATATCGAGCTCCTACGAAGCAGAAAAAAGGTGTGTAGTCTTTTGTTTTTTTTTTTTTTTTTGCGTAAGTTTGGTTTGAAAAAGTAGTTTGAAGGATGTAAAATGGCATAGTGAAGCATAATTATCATTAATTGATGTCCCGAAGAAATAAAATGGAAACACCTAGTAAGAAACCCACAAGCTCCACTATGACACATGAAGAAGAGGAAGAAATGAAACATGATATATAAAAATTGCAAGACCAAATGCAACAAATTTCGCTCTGGCAAAAAGTAAAAAAAAATGAATTGGAAGCCATGATGAATGTTAAGGTAGATGGTATAAAAATGGACATGGTAGTTTTGAATGATGGTTTTAAATCAGACATGGAAGCAATGATGAATGTCAAGATAGAAGGATCGAAAGAAAGTTTGACAAAGTTGCTAGAAGAAATGTGTCCCATTGGTGACAAGGCAATCCATGAAAATCATGATGCAGACAAAAGAAATATCAATCATGGTTTTAGAGATTCCCATGTGGGGTTTAAAAAGCACCACATTCCAAATATAGAAATGAGGAAGTTTGATGGCAAGGATCCGGTAACTTGGATAATATAGATGGAGCAATATTTTGATCTACATGATGTGCAACCCTCACAAAAGGTACATATTGCATATTTATATTTAGAACCCAATCAGTTTGTATGGTATAGATGGATTTGTTCTCATAGCCACTTGTCACTTGGTCAATTTTTACGGAATAAATGATAGCACGTTATGAAGATACAGAGAGCAACACCTTCTTTAGCTAATTGATAAATCTCAAACAAAAGGGTTCAATGGAGGAGCACATTGAAGACTTCAAAAAATTGAATATTAGGGTAACCAATATTCCAAAGCAATATAGGATTGATTTATTCATGGGGACTTTAAGAGATAACATCCAACATGAGGCTCGCCTTTGGGAACCTAATTCATTAGAGAAGGCATCTAGGGTGGCAAGAAAAGTTGAAAGCAAAATTATGGCAACAAGGAAGTCTAGCAATCACAACTATATATGGAAGTGTACTAGTCCTAGCCTTCCACAACCTACAAGGTTGAAACCACAAAAATTGAGGAAAAATAGCAAAGGGCTTTGTTATAGTTGTGATAGAAAATACACTAAAGGTCATAAGTTTGCTAAGAAGAAATTATTCTACATAGATTGTGAAGAGGAGCGAGAAAAGGAACAAGAAACATCAAAAGAGGAGGATATACACCAGGAATCAACCCCAGAGAAAGAATAAAATAATTCGACCATATCTTGTAATTCACTGGCAGGAATTACCACTCCTCAAACCCTTAAGATATAATGACATATCAAGAAGAAAAAGGTAATAGTGTTGATTAATTCGGGTAGTACCCATAATTTTATTAATTGTAAAATAGAAAAGGAATTAAATTGTTTCATATATCCAACACCAGAGTGTCATGTGATGGTTGCAAATGGAGGAACCATAAATTTCTATGGAAAGTGCCATAATATCAAGATATCTGTGGGATAATATGTATTGAATAGTCCAATCCATTTTATTCCAATGGGTGGTGTTGATGTTGTACTAGGAGTCCAATGGTTACAATCTTTGGGTACGTTAACTTTTAATTTTCTTGAAATTTTCTTAAAAGAAATTGGGAAGGAAAAGAAGTTGAATTAAGGGGTATCACAAGGAAACTAGGAAAGATAATCAGCTCTAATAGCATGACAAAGATTTTAAAGAAATAACAAAGGGGTGTAATTACACAATTATGTTCTCTCGGGGTTCAAACATTGAAATCATCTATTCCTGTAGACCTCCAAAAAGTCTCAGACAATCATTCCAAGGTATTTGAGACTCCCAAAGGCCTCCCACCTATTCGTAATCATGATCATACTATTCATTTGATTCTAGGAAGTATTCCTCCAAACATCATGCCTTACAGATATCCCTATGCGCAAAAGAGTGAAATTGAACATATGGTTGCAGAAATGTTAGAGGCGAGTATAATTCAACCTAGTCAAAGTTCTTTCTCTGCTCCAGTAGTATTGGTGCACAAGAAGTATGGATCATGGCACATGTGTCCAGATTATAGGAAGCTCAACAAGCTCACTATTAAAGATAAATTTCCCATTCCTGTCATTGATGAATTATTGGATGACTTACATGGAGAATTTTACTTCACCAAGTTGGATCTTCATTCAGGATATCATCAAATAATAATGAAAACTAAAGATGTTCTAAAAATAGGATTTAGAACTCATGAAGGTCATTATGAATTTTTGGTCAAGCCTTTTGGCCTTACCAATGCACCTTCTACATTTCAAGGTTTGATGAATTCCATATTCAAACCCTTCCTTAGAAAATTTTCGTTAGTATTTTTTTATGATAAACTAATCTACAACAAGTCTTGGAAGGATCATGTTCAACATGTTGCCAGGGTGCTCAAACTATTAGAGCAGAAATAATTATATGCAAAAACTTCCAAATGTTTCTTTGTAGTACAAGAGGTGAAATACATGGGTCATATTGTATCTCATGAGGGTGTTAAGGTAGACCATAAGAAAATTAAAGCCATTAAGGAATGGAAAATCCCCACATCCATAAAGCATCTGCGAGTATTTCTCGGGTTGACAAGGTATTATCGCAAGTTTATTAATAATTATGGGAGAATAGCAGCACCTCTAAAAACATTACTGAAGAAAGATGCATTTTCTTGGACTCCAGAAGAAAATAAGGCCTTTGAGCATATTAAAGAGGCAATGTGTTGAGCACCAATCTTAGCTATGCCATACTTCACAAAAACATTTATTGTGGAATGTGATGCCTCGGGAAATGGAATTGGTGTTGTTTTAATGCAAAAAGGAAGACCCGTTGCTTTTGAAAGTTGTCCAATCAAAGAAAAGTATTTACACAAAGCTATTTATGAGAAGGAAATGTTGGCAATACTACATGCACTTAAGAAATGGCGACCTTACCTAATGGGAAGGCACTTCATGGTAAAAACAGATCATGATAGTTTTAAATACTTTTGAGAACAAAGATTATCTTTGGATGAACAAAAAAAATGGGTCACAAAGATGTTGGGTTATGACTTTGAAATCATCTACAAAAAAGGGAAGAAAAATGTTGTTGCAGATGCACTCCCAAGAAAGGAGGAGGATGTGGAAGCATTGCTTTGTGCCATTTCTATTATCCAACTAGATTGGATAACCGAAGCGAGGGATGAAGGGAAGAATGACGAAGAAGTGTGGGAACTCATTCAAAAGTTACAGTAAGACCCTAGTACATCCGATGCATTTAGTTGGAAAAATGATGCATTATGGTACAAATATCGCTTATACCTTTGTAAGAATTCCCAACTCAAACAAAATATTATTCTGGAATTGCACAACTCTCCCTTAGGAGGGCACTCAGGATTTTTAAAAACTTACCATAGGATTAAGAAGGAATTTTTTTGGGATGGCCTTAAAGTCGATATTCAAACGTTAGTGGTGGAATGCTTGGTTTTCTAACAAAATAATGTTGGGACAATTAAGACCCTGGGTTTTTTACAACCTTCATCCATTCCAAGTCAACGTTGGGAGGAGGTTTCAATGGATTTTATCACAGGTTTACCCAAGTCTGAAGGAAAGAGTGTAATTATGGTGGTAGTTGATAAACTTACCAAGTATGCACAATTTTTTGCATTATCTCATCCATTTAAATCCAATACAGTTTCTACTGCATTTATGGAAACAATTCAAAAGCTACATGGAAACCCAAAGATTATTATAAGCGACAAAGATCCTATTTTCACTAGAAATTTTTGGAAAGGATTATTTTCTTTTCTGTGGTACTCAATTAGCTCATAGCTTATCTTATCATCCTCAATCAGATGGGAAAACTGAGATAGTAAACAAATGTTTGGATGGATATATTCATTACTTTGTATCTGATAAACAAAAATAATGGGTCAAATGGTTACCCCTAGTTGAATGGCGGTATAACACTTCCTTCCATACTGCAGCAAAAATGACCCCATTTATGGCACTTTATGGATATCATCCACCATCCATCACATCATTTTTAAGAGAAAATTCGAAGGTTCAAGTAGTGGAAGATCATATAGAGTTTCAACAACAAGTTCTCCAATTCTTAAAGGACAACCTCACGTTGGCACATAATAGAATGAAACAACAGGTGGATCAACAACGCAACGAAAGAAGTTTTGATGTAGGTGACTGGGTATTTTTACAGCTACAACCATACAAACAAATTTCCCTCAAGCAACCTAAGAAGGATAATAAATTATCACCAAAGTATTATGATCTTTACAAGGTGTTGCAAAAAATTGGTACTATGGCATACAAATTGGAGCTTCTTACATCTTCAAGAGTGCACCCAGTTTTCCATGTTTCATGCTTAAAGAAGGTTATATGTGACAAGCTCCTAACTCAAACAATATTGCTAGAACTTGACAAGGAAGGAAAAATAATATTGGAACCTAAATAAGTCATGGAAACAAGAACTCGATAGTTACGAAATTGATCAATTTCAGAGTATGTCATAAAGTGGAAGAACTTACCCGTGGACGATTCCACATGGGAGGATGAGAATTTTATACAAAATCATCCAGAACTACTCAAGCATTGAGGACAACACTTTTTTTAGAAAGGAGGTTGTGCCATTTCAATCATACACTAATTGTTCATTTATTTAATGTAAAAGAGGTTTCCCCCTTGAAGAGGCTTATTTCTAAGTCGTTGATCTATCTTTTCTATATTTTTGTGAGTTGGTTTCATAATAGGTACTGCAGGTTGCATATTAATATAAAGATATTGCAATTGTTATCCTTAGTTTTATAAAGTATCATCATTAGGTAGAAAAAATGAGTTAATTTGTATTTACTCTTTCTGATTAAGGATCATTTAAAAATTATGAATTAAATTGTTTTTATCTCTGTGTGCATTTGTAGCCAATTCCTCCTATCATTCTCCTACCATGAACCTGGGTGTATTTATCATTTTTTAACTATGATAACAATTAGTTATCATTATCTTATCACTATGTACCTAAAATCTAACATCATCCATTTTTCTCTTCCCAATTAGCTACGCAATCATAAAGGAATGTGTATGTAGTCATAAAATTGCTCACTCCCTATCATTACATTAAACACTACCTACAACTCACTATTCCCACAAACAAATATTGATTATCTAAAGTATTATTTGACCATGACTCCAACCCTCATCATCACCATAGTGATTTGACCGAAGATGTTTCTAAATAATAATCATTGCTTGTTTATTCCCCATCCATATCCATCCACCTTGAACTGCACCCAATCTTGTCTGCATTCGGTATTGAGCTTATAGTAATAAACCCTAGTTGTCCTTTTTTGAGACCTTATTCTAAAAACAGGCATGGGGTCTAACCACCATGATCCAGTCTTTCATCTATACAAACAATTGCAGGAGTATTAGGATTGCAAAGCTAAATACAAACAAGATGGATGGGTGATATTTTTAGAGAAATTTGGTGGGTACCAAAATGAGGTTTCTAGAATGTTTTCCCAAAACTTTGATGGTGAGAAAGTCAAGTTGGGGAGATTTGAAATGGTGGTGAATGAGGATTCAATTGCTAAGGCTATAGGGCTAACTCAAATCAGGGAAAAATATTTCAAAGGTATGCCATTTGACCAACAGCTATGGAAGCCATACATGGTGTCGATTCAGTCAATTTTAAATCGTTCAAAGGGGATTTTGAGGAGTGGAATCAAGCAAGAATAATGGACTATTCTCACTAGCCTTCAAAAATTTATGACGAGTGAAGATAGGTATTCTCTTACTTTCTTGTATCATTTAATACTACTACTACATTTTGAAGGGGGTCCTCAGGTCAATTTTCCTTTCTTATTATGGAAAAATTTGCATAAAATGTTAAAAGGATTCAAGTTGGTCTCTAAGAAGCTAGAAACAATCTTGTATCATCACAAGCTAATCAAACTGTTAATTTTTCATGAACTAAGAAAAATAAGAAACAACTAGAAAACTTTTCTTACTCAAGACTTCCCTTCAAAAAACCCTACCCAAGGCCCAAAACGAAATACTCATAAATCTATGAGTAGTGAAATAGGGTAAAGCAGCAAGAAACCTGATAAGAGAGGCAGGTACTGGAAGGAAAAGGCCAAATAATCTGAGCATGAAGTCAACAATATCATATCAGACATGGTTCAAGAGGCAGACAAAGGACAACGATGGAAACTAAAAAAGAACCCTAAGGAAAAGGGTAAAACACAGGAAGGAATTTCGACTATTAAATACAAAGGTACATGAGTGACTATTACAAACACATCAGAGGTAGTGAAAGGAAAGCCAACAGTGGTAAAAATACAAACTCCAAAATGTTATCAATTTATTTATATTTGTTTTTTTCCTAAATACTAGTAGATTGATTTCTATGTTATAGGTAAATCAAATTTCTTTGGTTTGCATGATAAAGTTATAGTTACTGAGCTTATTGATTTGTAGGTTTATACATCTTTTAGAATAGAAAATAGTCCATCGTCATAGTTCATAATCTTGCTTGGATTTTTGTTGAGTTAAATTCCTGCACTGACTAATTCCTATATCAGATAGATTCCCATACTAGTTTCGTAGCATATAGTTTCCTGTACTTGTTAATGATTGATTTCTGGTACCAGTTAAAGTTGTGCATTAGTTAATGTGTGAGAGCATGTATTTCATTGGTAAAGTACTATAAATATCATATTTATTCTTTAATTTTACAATAGGATTTTTCATTTCTAAGTAAGCTTTAAACATCTAAGGATTGAGATTAGTTTGATTTAAGTTACTTTCTTTTCCACTATACTATACAAGTAGATTTATTACCTATTTCTGGCATATATAGTGCATCATCTCTACTAATTACGATCCTTGGTTGATACTTTGATGTTTGGTGATAAATTATGTATATAATTGTACCAATAAGGGTAAGTGTGATAACCCACAAAATTAGGGATTTTAGCCAATGTAATCCAATATTCTTGTAACTTCTATAAGTGACTTATTTTGGCTTTGTAAGGGATGATTGAAAAGTGTCAGTTGATGATGATAGATCTAGGTTTAGGGACATTTGTTCAAGATGACCTGCAATAGATTTCCCCCTAAAGTGCAAAGTCAGAAGTTGTGGTTGAGGACTGAAGTACTTTACCATGTGAAAAGTTTGGATCAATAATTGACTGTTTGAGATCATCAATTGGTTGTTACAATACATTATCATCATGATATCATCGTTGGGGTAAGCATACCCATAATCAACATATAATTCATTTTACATGTACAATGATCGAAGTCACGTCCATTGATTACATATAGTGGACCCATGCTTGGATGACTTTCTGTATGACCATAGCCATCATACTTTGTAGATATTGTATGGTTCCTGAAATTGTAGCCCATATGGATGAAAATAGATCTGAGGTCTTCTACCTCATCACTTAATAGTATGAATCTAACCATGTGAATGGATGTGCTAGAGTCAAACATGGTAGACACCATCTGATTACAATCCAATGATGATGAGAGGAACCATCGATAATGATAATGGCCCTCAAGGTACTAAGAGTAATTTATGAGGTGTTAATAGATGTGCTAAAGTTTAACACCTCACAAAATCTTTCGGTCGAAGGCCAATGATGAGAACCTAGTGTTAAAAGCAAGGAAACTTTCCATTGAGGCATGCAAGTTCCAAGGCACTGAGGGGAGTTTCTAAGTCAAATTCCATGATAATGTGTTGATGTCAATAGGAAGTGATCCATCATAGGAGGGCTTAATGTATTCCCCATCAATGACAGGAAACAAGTATCAAGATTTGAGATAGAATGTTATGATTCAAAGCTGGTTCAAGGGCAACATACACAAAAGAAGGCTTAAGGTATTGTAGCAAATGTCAAATTATGGTGGAATTTCTCTTGAACATATTGGCAACACTTTATGGAGTTGGAAACATTGACTCAAAGACCCATCACGAAGACCTTCAATGGGGTGCGATAAATAGAGAGGCAAGTGAATCCCCCAACCCAAAGTAGTCATAGAGGTAAAATATTTTCATGTTCAAGAGTGACTCACTACCATAAACAAGTTTCACGTGTTATTTTCCCAAATTCCCCACAATTTCTAGCAAGTACCTCTTTATTTTTAACAAGATTGAGGAGGATAACATATGCTTGATCTATAAGTTCATCCTTTGGATGAATCCTTCCAAGTATTTTTAATGAACTCTGAGAAGGAGTGGTTCAATATCGTCATGCTTGACAAGTCCTCTGCTATTTATTTTCTTACGAGTCCAGCAAAGGTGTAACTCAACTTCTTTTCATGTTAGAGAGTTTGAAAAAGAGGCGAAAAAGAAAATTCTGAGAGGTTCCTTTATGTAAGTTTAGTCCCTTGGGCCCAAAAAGGCATAAAACAATACCCAGGATAACCTTTTAGCCACATTTGACTAAATTATTATATTTTTGTAAATAGTCCATCGAGTCTGGAAAAGGGTTAAACTTATAATGGGTATATGTTCTTTCATTTACTTTAATGAGTGAGAAAGAGATAAGTGCTTGACAATCTTTTAATATTTTGGGAGTCTGAAAAGAGCTTAAATAAAAATCCTCCCAGAGAAAAGAGTGGTATAAAGGGTAGAAATTGGTTATGATTATGATGGTACTACTCAAAACCTGTAGAGGTCAAGAGGCAAGCTAATAAGATCACTCATCGTAGTGGTTCCTCAAAAAAGGGTAAAACACCAAGTGAAAGTGGATCATCAGCCAAGTAGATGGTGATGATGGAATAAAAAAACCAAGGCTCATATGGAAAAATAGGATAATAAAAATGGAAATCACGAGAATAGGTTTCATTTTTATACAAGCTTGAAACATAGGAAAAACTATGCTTGAGAGTAATTTCATTTTTACACAAGCTAGAAACAAAGGAAAAAAACTATGCTTGAGTGTGTGTGGTTTCATTTTTACACGAGCTTGAAACAGAGAAAAATTATGCTTGAGATAAGTACATTGTTGGCAATATGTTTCTGGTATGATTATATGTTTTACTTGATGGCAACACCCATGGCATGGCTCTCGATTTGATGAAAATAAAGAAGTACGCAGGAGAACAGTTCAGGAGGTGCGTACCCCCAGTGCACACACTTCAAGGCAGTAAAGCGCGCACATGGGGTTCCTTATGTTTTACCCTTGGTATTTAGCCGACGGTATTGTGTTATCATGGTTTTGGCCCGTGGTATTGTTTATTTTATTATTATTATTGAGCCCCATGATCCTTGATTTGAGGAAGAGCTTGCCTATATAAAGCAAAGGAGATCATTTGGCTTGATATGCTTTTGGGTTGAATATCTTAAGATCTAATCTATTGGGTTTTCGGTTTAAAAAGCTTGATCTATGAAAGAGAAATTGGAAGCGAATCTGTGAAGGGTGATCTCTCGAGCGCAAGTTTAGATCTGAGCATTTGACTGTATTTCATCCCTAATCAGAGGTACGCAGAGGTGACGAAGGAGCAGTGCGTGGGTACGCAGAGGTGACAAGGAAGTAGTGCGTGTGTACGCAGAAGCGACGAAGGGTCAGTGCGTGGGTACGCAGAGGCAACGAGGGAAAAGTGCGTGGGTACGCAGAGCGATAGTGGTTCAGGTGCGTGCCTACTGTGTCAGTACGCGACGCAACTGTTCTCCTGGGTGCGTGCCTACTGGCCAGTACGCGGCGCGATAGTAATTTTGGGTGCGTACTATACGCAGATCAGTAAAAGGAGCAGTGCGTGGTCACGCAGTACAGCAGAAGGAGCTCTGCGGGTGTACGCAGTGAAGCAGAGTGTGAAGTGCGTAGTGACGCAGGCCAGAAGAAGGAGAACTGCGTATCTGTTTTAAGATCTTCTGTTGGCTGAATTTTTTCTGTTGATAAAGTGTTCTGGGTTTAGTTCTGTTATTGTTGATCTGGTTATTTCAGCTGACTGTAATTTATCTGTACTTGATGATCATTTGATGTATATGGATCCAGTTTGAAAATTTATGAAAAGTGGTCCTTGAAAAGGAGTGGGGGGTTGTAGCTCCCTTCCAGGAGAGACTGGAAAACGAGAGAGAGTTGTAGCTCTCTGCAGGTTGCAGCCTGCGTACTGGTAAAGGAATGCACCAGTACAAGACCATTGTAAAAGGAGTTTCTAATTAAAAAGAAGATAGAGACATATTGCAGCAGGTGGTTTTCACCCACATTGGGTTTCCACCTTATATCTGTTGTTCTTTGATGTGACTGTCTGCTTTTCTTGTTCATGCTCATTATTTATGGTATTGATATGTAAAAATAATTCAAAGTGTAAATAAAGAATATTTGGTAAAAGAACTAGATAATACTGATTCACCCCCCTCTCAGTATTATTTTCAACAATTGGTATCAGAGTAGGTCCTTCTAAAGAAGCTTGATCGCTTGAAGGGAGATCTTTCATCATGAGCAACTACGAGAGGGAAGCATCTATCAGGCCACCAGTTTTTTATGGGACAAACTTCAATTATTGGAAGGTAAGAGTTACTGCCTATCTTCAATCTCTTGGTACAGAAGTTTGGAACATTGTAGAGACAGGCTATGCTTTTCCTTCAACTACTCCTACAGATGCAGACGAGAAAAAGAAGTATGAAACAAATGCAAAAGCAGTCAGTACCCTATTAGGATGTATATCTCAATCGGAATTCATGAAGGTAATGCACTATAAATCCGCAAAAGAGATATGGGACAAAATTGTCACGAGCTATGAAGGAGATGAACAGGTAAAGCGTGCCAAACTTCAAACTCTCAGGATTCAGTATGAGACTCTCAAGATGTATAATGATGAAAGTGTGGCTAACTATTTTCTTCGGGTAGATGAAGTTGTTAATTGTATGAAAAATTTGGGTGAAGAAATAGAAGAGGCTATTGTGGTTGAAAAGGTTCTAAGATCATTGTCCCCCAAGTTTGAATCTAAAGTATCTGCAATAGAAGAAAAAGAAAATCTACGAATTCTTACTATGTCTCAGCTACATGGAATTCTAACTGCCTATGAAATGAGAAAGGGAGGTCCATCAGATAGAAGAGAAGCTGCTTTCAAGGCATCAGGCAAAGGAGATTATTATGAAGCAAGACACGTCCCAGAAGAAGAGGAAGAAGAATCAAACTTTGTCAGAAATCTTCAAAGGGGTTCTGGAAGGTTCAGAGGTAAGTTACCTTTTAAATGCTTTGCTTGTGGAAGAGTAGGTCATTATGCTGCAAAATGTCCTTATAAGGATAAAGGAAAGGAACCTGCTAGATGGAACAAGAAACATAGTGCAAATAAGAAAAGCTACTACACTCATGAAGACAGTGATGGTCTATCAAACAGTGATGAAGATGAACGAGGTAATGAATATAAATTGTTAATGGCATTTGAAGATGATGATTATATGGATGCTATAGATGTGGATTACTTTCATGAAGAAATTACTAAACTTAAGAGATGTATAGAAGAGAAGAATATGATCATTGATACTCTACAGGTTCAAATTGATGAAAAGGAAAGACATCTTGAAAAATTAGAAGGCGAAATTGTTGGTCTTAGAAAAGAGATTGAGAAAACAAAAGTTATTAATCTTAAGTTTGTCAAAGGATTTGAAACTTTGGATGAGATTATCAATTTGCAGCGATCTCCTCTAAACAAGACAGGTCTGGGCTATAATGGAGAAACTTCTCAAGCATCCACCTCAAAAAGTTATCTTGATGTAGCAAGAATAAATGAGCAAAAGCACAATGAAGACCATCAGGTAAAGCAAGGACGAATTACAAACAGAAACTATCAGGGGCAAGCCATCTTAAGGATGAATAGAAGCTACAACCAGCCTTTGGTAAAATCTTCTCAATTTGATTCAAGAATAGATGACAAAAGAAATTACAATCGATTGGCTGGTAGATTCAATAACCGCAGAAGGTTCTTCAATGGACAATGTTTTTCTTGCCATAACTTTGGTCACAAAGAAGCTCAATGTGTTGTATATAAAACAATCATGACAAGGGAAGCTCAAAAACAAAGAAGTATGACTGGGATTACAAAAAGGACCTATCAAAACTTTTCGGTTCTTGAAAATGAAGTTGAATGCTCTATTTGCAATAACTTTGGTCATGAAGACTCAGAATGCAGGAGCAGGTTTCAACAGAAAAGGGAACAAGCCTCAAGCACCAAAACATGGAGAATAAAGGAACCACAAACAGAAAGATGTGGGATAACATTTTATGCAGAGGGACAGGAAAATCTATGGTACATTGACAGTGGATGTTCGAAGCATATGACAGGTGATAAAGAAAAACTTGAGTCATATTCCGCTCTAGAAAAAGGAAAGCAAGTCTCTTTTGGAAATGATACTCCTGCAACTATAAAAGGAAAAGGTATTGCTCAGTTAAAAGAAAAAGTCAAGGCTGGAAATGTTTTTGTATGTTGATGGATTGAAACATAATCTTCTAAGTGTCAGTCAGATGTGTGATCAAAGAACCGATGTGATATTAAGGTCAAATGGATGTCTTGTTCGTGATCTTGATACAGGTAAAACAATGATCAAAGGCAAAACAACTCCAAATAATATGTACATATTTGAAGAAGGACAACAACAATGCTATCTAAGCAAGGATGATGAGCACTGGTTATGGCATCGGAGGTTGGGACATCTAAGCTTTTCACGAATAAGGAAAGCATGCAAATATCAGGCAGTTCGCGATCTTCCAGATATCAAAATTCCTGACAACACCATATGCAAATCATGTCAGTTTGGAAAACAAACAAGAACTAACTTTCCAGAGAAGGAAGGATCAGCTAGCATGCCTCTTGAGCTAGTACAAACAGATACATGCAGTCCCTTCAGGAAAAGAACACCTCGAGGAGAAGAATACTTGATATTATTCATTGACGATTTCTCCAGGTTTGTCTGGTTAGGACTTATGAAGCACAAAGATGAAGCATTCGAAAAATTTAAATCCTTCAAAGCCTTGGTTGAAAATGAATCAGGTCACAAAATTAAGTGCCTCAGATCCGACAGAGGTGGGGAGTTTACCTCAAATGAATTTTTCGATTTCTGTGAAGAACATGGGATAAGAAGAGAATTCTCTACAGCTAGAACTCCTCAGCAAAATGGAGTGTGGAAAGAATGAACAGAACAGTCCAACAAATGGCTCGTGCTATGCTTGATGAGTCAGGAAATCCTACAACTTTCTGGGGTGAAACTTCTCATGCTGCGGTGGTTATTCTCAACAAAACAAATGTCCGAGTGAACAGCACTCAAACTCCTCATGAGCTCTGGAAT
>APFE031264281.1:168495-184245 GCA_000404065.3 Pinus taeda | reverse complement strand
CTTCTGGGCTACATCTGCTGGACCAAGCCTCTCAAACTAGGCTTGTCCTCTTGTATTAAAAATGCTACAAAGGCTAATACAAGAATATGAGTGTCTCAAAAGACATATCTGACTGTAAATATAGAATCAAAAGATAGGAATTAGTGAAACATGCTCTTTCCCAAGCACTAAACAGTGAAATTGTACCTTATACAGTACTTTCCCCAATTGGCCCTGGTGGCACTTTAGACTTGCATGGAGAATTTTGAGGTGAAGATGACCTCAATGGGTTATGAAACCTCTACCATTAGACTCAGAAGGTCGAAAATAGCAGACATAGGCTTTTGAATCACCAAAAATGGATGAACATAGCCCCCAAATAGCTCAAGCACTGAAATGGCCCTAGTGGCCTTGAAAGCTTCCCTGAAGCTAAATAGTGAGAAGAATGCCTCAACAAGAAAAATGAGCTGTATAAATGGATTTAGAACGTTGAAAGCCTTTAGAAATGGCCTTCATTCCACATTCAATGGTTGCACACATCCCAATGCAGCTCCCAAACTGATTTGGCCCTAGTGGCTCCTGGAACTTCCACGAAGAAAAAACACCTGCAAATGACCTCAGATGGCTGTGAAACCTATGCCAATGGCTTCCAAAGGTCGAAGAGACCAAAAATCAAAAAAAAAATCGTCTAAAAAGGACTTTCCTAGCCAAAGTTATGGCCCATTAAAGTTTCTCCAGTCTGCCCTAGAAAAACTCCAGATAAAACTGGCTAACTACCAGATAACCCCGCTAAATTTGGCAATTCCGCCATTTTTGGAGTGCTCCGCCAAAAATCCGCCAACTTGACTATCAGTTAACTCTGGTAACTCCGTGCATGTGACCGGAAAACTCGGGCTTGTGGTTCGCATTGGAGTTCGAGCCGGCGGTTAAGGGTTTAAGCCTACGGTTTTGGGCGCGTAGTCATATGTATGGAGGTTGGCCGTTAGGGACTGGACCCCTTAAGGCCCCGCCCAACAGAACCTTGAAACTTAAATGAATTTTTTTCCACTTCTAGCACAAGAACCACCTATGTAGCGCGTTGGTAAGGCAAAGTAGTTTGCAATGTGAGGTCGCGGGTTCAAACCACAGTTTGACCAAAATTTTAAACATGCGCCCAAGTGCTGATGTCACTTTGGCGACGTGGAAGTTTTTGATTCGCTGCCCAAAAGGAATATTTCCTGGAATATTCTAAGAAATATTCTGTAGAATTTTTTTTTGAAAAAATTCAAAAATTAAGAGTCATTGGGCGATTTTGTTTTTGGCATAACTTCTGCATACGGAGACCGTTTGTTGAACCGTTTGCGGCACCGGAATCAGGAGGAAGAGCTCTATCCAGTTGTTCAGGTTTGAATCAGTTCTAAGCACTTTAATTTTTGACCATTTTACGACACTTGGTCCTGAGCTCCTTATCAGACTTCCACCGAACTCAGGCTCGAGTATGCTCTGGAAGGAACCACAAATTTTGTGGCATGGAAGATCTGTATGGAGGTGGTATTAGATGATAACGGGGAACTAATTTTACTCTCATTACATGCATGGAAAGCACTGTAATGGGAAGCATGTTGTATCTCAACAATGGTGCCTCGTTCAATTTTGACGAGGAATAGAGATCTCTTCAGTGACTTGGAGGAGAAAGACCTCAAGAAGAACATTGAGTTTGGAGATGACAAGAGGTATAGTGCGACCAATATCGGTACAGTTACTTTTCATAGGGATTTTGGCTCCCCTCTCAGACTCAAGGATGTGATATTTTTTCTGGGTCTAAAGAAGAATCTTGTTTCCTTCACGGTATTGGAAGACCGTGTCTACACTGTGATATTTAACAAAGGAAAGGTTTTCCTTAGACACATCGTCACGGGACAGGTGAAGCAGATCGGTGTGTGAGTCAAGGACTTGTATGCACTTGAGGTCGAAGATCCATGCAAATCCTTGAGATGAAAATAAAAGGTTATGGACTTGGCGGTTGAGAGTTAGCATAATTTACCTCTTAAAATGGAGCCTTAGAAGAAGCCTTAGCAAGTTGTGGAGCAACCACAATTGGAGAAGCATAGAGGAGACAAAGTGGAAACATCCACTCAAGCAAAGACCTCCAGTAGGGAGGAATTTTGAGCTAATTTGGCAGAGGGAGCACATGCAACCATACCTCCAAGCGTGATGTGGGGTAATGTGAAGCAATAATCCCAAGAGTTGCAGAAATTTGGGTAGGGTCCATTGAGGTGTTTTTGTCTCATGGATCATTACTTTTCTATGGGGGATCATGGTATTCTGTAGCAAGAGAATCAATTTCAGTGAAATACTGAGGAGTGCAGACCAATGTTGACAACAGAGTAGGGGGTTTAGTAGTAGAGTCAACAACAACACAGTTTTCCCAGTAGATAGTCACATATTGATTCAGTGATTATGTTTATTTAATTTGTTTGTGCTCTTCAGTTGCAGATGTTGCAGTAGCAACAACAATAGTGACAATTGTTGCATGCAATGATTTTAAAGGTGTTGGATTGGGGTAGATGTGAATCCCTTTCTTGTTGAGAGGGAGTGTTGAAAATGGCAACAAGAAAATCCTGATTTAATTTTCCCTTGAATTAAATTAGGTGAAAATTGTAATTCCACATCACAAGATAACAAGAATGAGCTAAGTTAATTTCACTTAGTTGGCTCAATTAATTTGAGTTGAGGGCCTAACTTGAGTCATGTAGAATGGTTCATAAATTTTAGGAGCCTAAGGTGAGTTAAATTTGGGTTGTAATAATTTAATTTAGTTAAACTGAGTTAATGTCAGTTAAACTAGTTCCAACTTTTGGAGGAACTAGTAGGAGGTCTAGCAGTGGGGTGCAACTTCAATGTTCAACTAGTTAACTGATAAATCACCCATAATTAACTCATGCATGCATGAAATTCGAGTTACCCAGTTGAGATTGGAGTTCAAGGGCAGTGTATTATTAGTTGTATAATTTTTTGAGTTGTACAAGTGGTGCATGTAGTCAGAGAAGGACCTATAGGGATTGCGCAATTCAAGATGGGGATTTCCCTAATTAATAGGGGCTAATTCCTTGAGAAATAGTGCAAGGAAATAGGAGCTTGGTAAGCAACATAATTGGCTAAGTATTGGCCAGAGTCATCTTGTAATGTAGTAAGATAGATTGTACTTGTGCAAAGATTATTCAAGCATGAAAAAGCATTGTATTTCTTCTCTATTTTTTAATCTAATGTAATACAAATAGGAAGGGTTTTTGAGCAGAAAATATTTCCCCTTAGATAAATCTCTGAGCATATGTGATTGAATCTCTTCTCATATTTATGTTGTGATTTCTCGATCGATTAATTGTTTCTGCTGATGAGTAGAGTAGATTCAATTCTTTTGTTTTAGCATATCACATTCGCAGTTTGAATCTACAAGGAATTTCTACAAAATGATCTGTAAGGCTTTATAGTTGTTGTCATGTGCATGGTGGAAGATGAAGGGTTTTAAGAATGTGAATAGGTTCTTGCATGCAACAATGGTTTAATACTTGCAAGATGAAGATTCAGCAAAAAAACTACAAAACAAGAGATCGACAACAAGCAATGCAATATTTGACAGTGAAATCATGAAAAATGGTAAAAGATTGAACATGAAAACTTACTTTCTACATTGGTTGATGAAGGGCTACTTGATTCTCCAGATGTAAGGTCAACTCATATGAAATGATGATGGAATGAATGATTAACTGAGTTTAACATGCAAAATTGATTCATGCATGAGTGTCACTTGTCATCGCATGAAAGGATTAGTTAAGGAGGAGTTAAGACAATTCTTATTTTCTAGGAGTGTGCCCTCATCAATAAGTTGGCTCATGCATGCAGCTAGACAGGGCACACTTTCTTAGCCTGAATGAATGTGCCTAGGTAGGGTGCACTTCTTCAACTCAAAGGAGTTGCGCTCTCCTCAAGAGCATGCCTTTGTCAACTTGAAGTGCACTTTTGGCTTTTGTGAGAGATTTTCTTGCTTTTTGCTTGATTTTTCCACTTTTTTGTTCTTTTTTAGTGTGTGTATGGCTAGAAGTCAAGTTTCTAAGTCAAGAAAGATCATGAGTTCACTTAACCACAAACTTACTAACTCAAACACTTCTAATGGTCAAGTGACCACGCTTGAGACACATTGACTTAGGAGGATGCGACACTAGGCGAAAACACACGAATATCCACATGACGACACATGAGGGCTTGAAACGACAGCTAGCATAGGCTCCAAAATTTACATAAGAAAACAATTTGGAGGGTCATTGTCATAGCGACAAAATTGGTGACACAATGGGAGAACCCCAACTTCTCTAAAGTGGTTTAATTGTGAGCGCAAAGTCTCTTTTCTCCAGGAAGTATTGATTCAATCAATGAGTTATCTTCAACTCCCCATTCTTCCTCGTTAAAGATATAATTTTCCCAATTTCGCTACTTGGTGTAACACAAACATTAAGCAAGCCATATCAATATCTTGTCAATGTAAGTAAGGGTAATATTGTATGGGGAAATAAAAACAATCAGAGTGTGAGTTTTAAATCCCTGGCATTGCTCCATTGCCAATAAGCCTAGACAGTAACTTGACATAGTCACTTTAGGAAAACAAAGATTGCTTCGCTGCCAATGAGCCTAGATAGTACCCTGGTGAAGTCGCTTGTTTCACCTCCCTACGCAAGAAGCCTTTCTCTTCTTTCACCCTTTGTATTTTTTTTCTTTTCACAAGACTGTGCATAAACACTTATTATTTTTCATGGGTGGAAGAGGGATCCCAACTTATTAAGAGCAGAAGAGTTTGTTCCTTCAGAGACAAAATTTTAGACCTCTAATGCTTTAATCGCTAAAAATTTTTCCTCTTATCTCATTCTACATAGATAGATAAACAAGAACGCACCATTCATAATAGGACCGAGTGTGGAAATAAGAATCCTAAATAGTTACGAGTTTATGGTCTGCTTGTAGCTTCTCGATTGAACGATCACATTTTCCTTCGACAGATCACTGACTTGAAAGATGTAAACCAAATCAAGGAAGAGGGTGACAGATAAGCCAATGAATGCATGCTGCTACAACTTGCCTTCCACAAAAATATTAGCCACATCATCTCGAAGCTCAAAACCGATTTATTCAAATACAAATTGAATATAATCGCAACATGAAAGACAAAAGACAATGCAATGCATCTAACAACATGCAACCTAATCTAGCCTAAATTAAACAATACAACGGTGGATCTTTTAAAGTGGAACTTCCAATGCAGCCAGAGAAGTTGCTCCCGACCTTTAGACTAAAACATGTGATCGTGAAAAGTCAAAATTGTTGGGGATGTGTTATATTCTTTCCATGACTAGTGCCACGCATGAAGCTGGGGTTCTCGCCCCCTTGCATGGGGTCCCAGGCAGCACCCCAGGAATTTTCTTTTGGACCCTATATTAGGTGGGAAAACCTACTTATGATTTTGTGCATGGGTTTCGCACATGGTTTTGGACATGACGATTTTCTGCCCATGGTATTTTGTAGATCCGGTCAAGGGAACTACGATTATGTTCTAATCCATGGTTAATGGATTGGGGTTTATGAATTCTTCAACAGGTATATATATGTATCGTGACATTGAAAGGAATATAATGAAAAATCAATCTAGTACTTCTAGCTTTGGGTTCCAGGGGAAAATATTTGTGTATTTGTTTTGTGGCTTCTCGCTATGTGTATATATAATATATATATATATATATATATATAATATATATATATATATATATATATATATATATATATATATAATATATATATATATATATATATATATATATATTAAGAATTTGTTTGCAGGTAATTTCTGTATAGGGTTAAAACCTGTAGAAATGACAAGAAGTGCAGTGAACAAGAGGATTTGTGCAAGAATCTACACTGACCAATAACAACAAGAAGTGCAACCACAGCGGTGTATTATGCTTGACTGCTGTACCAAATGAGAAACTTCACAATAACAATAATTGGGCCTTGACCATATATGACTTGGGGAAGTGCATGTAAGTAGAAGCCATGAGATATGGGACCAGACTGAAAATATTCTTCTAATGAATGTACAACATGATAATGGACACAACTTTTAGGGAAAGACATACAAGAAAGAGTACACAAGGATAAATCCATGTCATAAGTCGTGTCATCAGGTTGACCACAATCCAAGCTATCATGCACATGAAATTCTTTGATGGATGATATAAAAGATCCATTAAGATTTTTCTTTGTTGCTACATTAAAGATTAGGGATTTGTTTGAAATGGGATTGAGAGGTGGAAGTTCAATAGTCAAATTAAATCTCCTTCCCCGAGGGTTAAATTTTTTTATGTGAAGAAAACAAGCATCCCTCAGGAGGGAGTCAATATCCCATGTGATGACATGTTGGCACGAAAGAGTCATTAGGGGAGAAGACCCTGGGTTCAAGCGCGGAGAGCCAACAATGGACTGTTGTAGTCTAGGACAATGCTGACATTTTCACCTTACCTAAGGGGTAAGGAGTCTCAACTGAGGCATATCGCAACCAGAACTAAGAAGGATTTGTCATGGAATCAAGGATGCACCAACCGATAATAGATAAACATCATCACGTACATAAGCAAGATAACAACATACCATCCATTACTAAGAAACTACTATATGCATGAATATTACAAGACATTTAAAATTTTAAGTGGGTTACTGCATCATAAACAACCATACACATCAAGCTAAGAAACCAGTCTGGACTTTACTTCATATTAATTCAACAGTAAACTATTACATAACACACCGGCATTCACCGCAAGTGATTCCAAGGAATACCAGCTTATAGACTCATGGGCTCGATCTCTAAATCAAAAGTCCTGCTCGACTCTGCCTCTGCGTTCCAACTTTATCCTGTCGCAACTGACTGTCCCATCCAAACTCTAACATCCATAGCTTACTTAACCAACCAACCAATCCCTCTTCCTTACGGGCCTTCTCCTTTTATATTTTCCCTGTCGCCTAGACTGCTAGTTCCCGCTCGACTATTCTTTCCCTTAGCTACTCCTCCTCCTCCCTGTTTGCTCATCTGCCTTTGTCTTCCGCTAATACCTTGCTGCAACCCTTTCGTAACTACCTATTCCTACTTTATTGTCCATCCGTCCTCCCTGGAATCTAACTGTTGTTGCCGCCACTTATTGCTGCAAGCCAAAATAATCAAAACCTTTGCAAAATCAAAACGAAGGCCCCAACATGCCCCGACCACAATTCTTTGACTCATCCTCGAGTCAATTCATTTTGATCTTAGCTGGCCCTACTGGTATCTCCATGGGTGCTCTGGTTGGTCGATGCACTATCGGTTGTGTTGGTTTTGCTAACTATTGGGGTGGTGCTTCTTTTGTCTCAGCCAACACTTGCAAGGTGGAATCTGCTCCGTTTTCACTTTTCTCCTTCTGAGGCTCCCCTGTTTCAAACAAAGGCTCCATCTCCGAAAGAGTTGTTATGGTTTGCTGCCTGAACTCTCTGTACTTCTGAAGGGTGAATTCCCATCCTGCAAGGATTATGTCGACTCGTTAAGTAAAGTCCCCAGTCATATTCGATGTTAAATCAATTGGTCGTTGGCTTTGTAGATTGTCCCATTGTTCTCCGCTTGTGTCGCAAACCTCTTTTAGAGTCGGGACCTGTGTACGTACCGATGGCCGCAAGTCTCTAATTATCTTCTTCTTCTTTTTTGACTCTTGTTCAATCTGATCGACCTGTACTTGGATTGCGTCGATCTGTTCATTGATCTGTTGTAGGTGTACCGGATCCATGCAATATTTGGTGCTGGCGAACAATGATTGTATCTGCTCTCTCATGGGGTATACCAAATGATTTTTCAGCGCCAAGCTTCCTAACCAATTGTGGACTTTGTTCATCAGGGCATAGCCATCCGCGAGGGCATCAGCTAGTGCTTGCTTTTTTTCTTCTACTTCGATAATTTTGCCTTCAACTGTCCTCATGTATATCTCAACTGGGTTCGGCAGTGTTGATCTTACCATTTCTAGTTTCTTTTTCATATCAGCATTAGTGGCTACTAGATTCGATCATGCCGCTTGGATATGGTCACAACAACTTACTAGTGTGCAGACTGTGATATATTCTGAGGCTTCTTTGTTTACATCAATGATCCTTAGCCATAATGATCAAAATCTTTGCGTGACTTGGTCGGTCTAGGCTTGTAAATCTGTGTTTGCCTGTCTTAGGTGATCTCGTTCTTCTGTCACCTCCTGCAGTTGCTTTGTCTACTTCTCATGCTCTTTGGAGAGATCATCATGAATCTTTTTGGCCTTGTGTGTTGCTTGTTGTATGAATGCAAATAGTTGCACCGATGACCAATGCTGTAGTGTGTATGCTTGCATTGTACTGGGCTCTAGAAAATATTGTTGTATGGGTAGGCTGCTTGCTATGGATTTTTCAAAGTGGGAGGCAAGTGAGTGAACGGGCTATGACTATAGAGTGAACTAAGGGGTAGGGGGAACAATGCTAGGGTTCAGGACCACTAGGAGATTTATAGGAAAAATTGGTTGGTTTGGTTCATTCCTTTTCCCTTACGGAGTGTTTGTGCTTGGGCTTTTCCCTTGTTTCGAGTCCAACCTAATAAGTAGTGATGCTAGTGATGCTTGTTGGGTACCGCTAGTAGAGGTGGTGCCCCTACCCCACTCTGTTGACTCAACTTCCATTTTCACAGTTGTTGGTCATTGGCTGGACAGGAGGGTTTCTGACAAGGTTGCGGAAGTGGAGGCTATGTGTGGGGAAGATTCTCGCGACTAATGTAAGGCAGTGGAGGTGGTGGGAGGAATTTCTTCTACTATTGGTGATGCAGAAAATGAGTGTTTGACCTTATCAGTAAGGTCGATAATTAGAGGTAGTGGAGCAGTTCTCGACTTTTTAATGACCGAACTACAAATTACTCTTTTCTTCTTCGGCTTGGGGACTGTTGGCTGGGATGGAGTGTGAGCGACTCCAGTGGGGAGTTTCATAGCCAACGGGGTTGTGATGGTGGGCGAAAACATGGTGGAACCTTGAAATTGCAAGGGTGGGTTACTCTCACATGATTGGCTTTCAAAACTTGCAATTGTTTGCCTCAACACGAACATTTTCTCCTCCATCTGCAGTACCATCGGGTGGAGCACATCTTCGGTTGGTCTCTTTTGGTTGCTTTCTGCTACATCTCCCTCTTGCTCCCTTGGCTTTAAGGCACCGAACAGATATTTGCACTTCCCATCAGTAATCTCGCAGACAACCCCCGACCATGATCCCATCTCGGTATGTAGTGTCGCTTTGTCTAGAATAAATTTATGTGGCCTCATATTGAATGTTTCCGGATGGATGCACAATGGTCTAAGGTAGGTGTGCCCATGTGAGGCTCCGAACCAGATTTCTCCAGAAAACTCATCTAGTAGAGTTTTGAGTATGCTCTGCGTCAATCTTATTGTAGTTAGCATCAGTTCATACTAGTCTCTGAAAGTCGTTTCATTTACCCCCTTCGTGCTTGGATCCCCCGATGCTCTCCATGGTTCATACCGGAGTGCTATTGGTTGTCCTTCAACAGTGGGCATAATTTCCATCTCTCTCGACGCCCTCCATTTCCACATGGCCAAAGACATTAGAATGTACCCAAACAAAAAATTGGTACTTCACCTATACACATCTTCACATGCTTCAAAAATTTCGTTAAGAACAAAAGCAGACCAGTTGAGTACCTCCCCTTTGCAACAATATTCCACAACCAAAATTACGTCCCGTGTGCATTCACTTCTTGAGAAGTGTCTCATGGTTTTGCCTACTATGATGTAGCAGGAAAATCTGATGTCGACTTTTTTTTATCATATCAAGCTTTGCTCCTCTTCCACTCTGTTCAGTTCCATATCTTGCATAGTAGTTATCTTCGCTCTGCTTCTTGGCTCTTTTAGCACCTGCCTGGAATGTTGTGGTGACTGTGTTTCCTCCAGCTGACAGCCCTGTTAGATGATGAATATCGTCTACATGAATGGGGTACTCTTTGTCATGCCACAATGATCCCCTTTTCATTCTGCTAGCCAGTAGTTTAGTATATTGCATGGCGGCAATTGAGTGCCAAAAACAGGTAGGCTTCTCAAATGGAGTAATGTCAACCTCTGTAATCCTTTTAATTCCTCCTTAACTTTGGAGGTCTTGGTGCCATCGTCCTTCTGGATGTCTTCTGTGTAGACCTCTCTCTTCAAAGTTGGGAACTGGAAGCAATCCATAAGGTCGTTGTCGACTAGAATCGCCTTATCGTATTTCCCATACAGATTGTCGACTAGCGCAATTCTTTCATCTAATTGATCTTGTGGAACTGAGACAATTCCCTTCACCATCTCCCCATGCCTCTGGTAAACAAATGTCACCTGAGGTTTAACACTTCTGTGCTTCTACAGTTGTTCTTCAAAGCAGGCCTGGTTTGCTTCTGCTATCTATAATTGGGACGTTGTAGTTTCCTTCATTATCTTGCAAGTTAAGTAGTCGGTCTTGACATGATGTTTCCTGACTAGACCCTCATCAACTAATTACTTCCGCAACTTCCTCATGTGTTCTAGCCCTACTCTGTCGGCTGACCTGGACTTGACAATCCTAAGATGGACTGGGAAAGGATAGAGTGGGCTACATGGCATATTAATTTTGTCGTGATGGGGTTATTTATTAACTAAAATTGTTCTTAATGGGAAAATATTTTACGGCTCCTACTTGATAGTTGCATTATTGGTTACTTATTATGGAAATGGCTACTGGTACGGTGGAAAGGATGGATACAACGTGTGACCATAAAGACTGAAAAAGTGTCTGCCTACATGTAACTTGCTGACTGTGATTGCATGAGTGACTACTAATTCTACTCCCCCCGCCTCGGGCCACAAATGGGTTGCGACGAGATGTAATTGTTGCCACAACCTTATTAACATTTTGCTTATCTTTGAAATGGATGAAAAAAAAACCATGACCCTAACTAGCTGCTTAACATGACTGACTAACTCTTATTACCTCCTACCTACTTGTGGGCTTGTTTCCGAGACCCTCTTCATCTTGAATTTGTGTTTGATGATTTGTGGAAGGGCTTGAGGCATGCACCATTTACCCATCCCTGCAGCATGATTCTGTCCAGTTGCGCTAATCTTACTACTCCAAAATATATGATTTTTGCAATAATGAATGGGCCCAGCTAGTGCATTTGTAGTTTTCCTGGAAATTTTTGGAACTTGCTGTCATATAATAGTACATGATCCCAAACTTCGAATGTCTTTTTCTTGATATGCATATCGTGCCAAGCTTTTTGCCTCCTCTACACCACGAACTGGTGAAACTTGGCTAGGAACCAGGATTAATCAAGTTCCATTAGTTGACTTAGTCTTTCTCTCAATGTCGTATTGTTCGTCATTTTCACTGCTTCAGCTATGAACATGCTTGGTATTATGAACTCTGCTGGCACCACTGCTTCCTTTCCATATACTAGCTGAAACAATGTTTGTTTATGGAGTCTCTTCACCGTTTTTTTGTATGCCCATAGAGTTGTTGGTATTCTCTCATCCCAGTCATCCTTATTGGCTGATGTAACCTTTGTTAGACCTTTCTCCAAGATTTTGTTGAATGCTTCAATAGTTTCGTTGGCCTGTGGATGATATGGACTACTTTTGTTATGTTGAATCATGAAATTCTTCAGAAGAGCCTCAATAGTTTCATTTATAAATTTTGTTCCTTTGTCACTTGTGAGACTCTTTGGGCATCCAATTCATGAGATTATGTTCTCAAAAATAAACCTTGTGGTTGTGTCTATTGTATAGTCTCTGACGGGTGTTGCTTCTGCCCATTTGGTGAAGTATTCAATAGCGATTATTATATATCTTGCGCGTTAATGCCTTGCTGGTAGTGCAATGGGTCCAATGAAATCTATTGCCCATTTTCCGAAGATTTGCACTGTGTGAACATGATTTAAAGGTAGTTCATCCCATCGAGAAGGTTTCCTAACTCTTCGACAGACATTGCAGCTTTTAACATATTCCTTAGAATCTTTGTGAAGAGTTGGCCACCATAGTCCCGCTTGCAATATCTTCCTTGCGGTGGATTTTCCTCCCATATGGCCTCTTACGACTCCGACATGACATTCCCATAGTACATCTTCTCTTTCGTGCTGAAGGATGCAGCGTCTCAGTACTTGATCTAAGCCCATTTCGTAGAGGTGTCCTATGATCAGTTGATAGTTTGCTACCCTTACTATTAAGTGTCATTTATGTGTTGCTGTATATCCTTCTGGGCAATAACCTGTTGTCAATAATGTGGTGATCTCTTCTAGGTGATCTGGGACTGCCTCTATTCTGAATAAGTTGGCATCAGGCAATCGATCATCCAATGCTCCTTCATTCTCTCCTATCTGCAATCATGACAAGTGGTCTGGCCCCACATTCAGTCTGCCTGGTTTTATGACCACCACGAAAGTAAATTCCTAGAACAACAATAACCATTGGCATATTCTTCCTTCTAATGCTGGTTTGTTTACTAAGTATTTTAGTGTGGAATGGTCTATGAAGAATTTGAATGGCGCTCCCAATAAGTAATGCCTGAAATTTTGGAGAGAATAAGCCATGGCCAAGGCCTCCCTCTTGATTGTCATATAATTCATTCTTGCAATTGATGGCTTTCTGTTGGCGTAATACACATGGTAATCCATATTTCTCTCCCTTGGTTGCGCTAAGACTGCTCCTAAAGCTATCCCTGACACATCAATGTGCACATGAAACATTTTTTTCCAATCTGGATAGCTATACAAGGATCAGGGTGCTTACCAGTTTTTCTTTCAATATGTTCAGTGTTGTTTGAAAGTCGTCAATCCAAACGAACTCTTCCTTCCTCTTCAGTAATTTTTCCATTGGGGCTGTGATTGGCGCATAATTCCTGATGAAGCGCCGGTACTACCCCGTATGGCATAGAGTGAACCTCAGTTGCTTCACATTGTGCGGCGGCTCCATGTTGACAATTGCCACAACCTTTGTTGGGTCTACGCATACTCCATCTTTACAGACAATATGGCCTAACAGTGTTCCAAATGGGACTGTGAAAATACTCTTCTTGAGGTTTAAGGAAATTTGCAGTTGTCGACACCTTTCAAACATAACCCTTAGTAAGCTTGTGTATTTCTTCAACAGGCTATATACGGTCCAATCATCCATGTACACCTCCAAAAACCTGTGAATGTAATCTCGGAATGCAGTAATGACAATCCTCGAAAAGACTGTTGGTGCATTCTTCAATCCGAATGGCATTACATTGTATGCATATGATCCCCATTCAGTAGTGAATGTTATTTTCCTTTTATTCTCCTCGGCTATTTGAACCTGATGGTAGCTTGAGAATCCGTCCCTAAACGAATATGCTTCATTACCAGCTACGTTGTCAAGGACTTCATCACTGAAAGGTGTTGGGAATGGGTCATACACGCATGCATTGTTGAGACTTCTGTAATCAACGCAGACCCTGATCTCGGTCGCATCCTTCTTGTTTTGTATGACTGTTGGACTTATCCACTCTACTTCATCTATTAGAAAAATAATCTAGGCTTCTAGCATTTTGTCGATTTCCTTTTTAACCTTCTCCTTCACCCTTGGATTCAGTCTCTATGGCCCATGCTTTATCGGACGGGCATCCGGTCTTAGAACAATCTTCATCTCCCCTATGCCTCCTTTTATCCCCTTTAGCTCTACTACTGATGCTGGAAACAAGTCCTGATAGTCCTGTAGTAGGTCAAAAATTTCTTTTATAGCCTGTTCATCGCAATAATCTCCTACAAATTCCATTTTGGGTTTATCCTCCATCCCCACATTTTGTTTTCTTAGCTTCAGCGGTAGAAGGTGAGCACCTTCCCTTGAGGGACTCTCCCGGATGTCTCTCTCCCCTTCTGTTTCCTTGAAGGTTAGGTGTCTCAATCCATCTAACCCATCCTCGTCTGGCTCTGCATCGACCTTGTCGTAGGTCGCATATTCTGGAGAATCCATGTCATACAAAAATTGGAGGAAACTTTCGTCACAACAACCTTCAACTGACTGCCCTGGGGTGAATATAACCCTTTTTCTTGCATGAAGTGTCTCAGTCATACATGCATCATCATCCCTGAATGAGAAGATGCTTACAAATTATGCCTCCAGAACATCCCATTCCGTCGTTTTCCTACGAAGTTCCTCTTGCACGTAGCACACCCAGAGAACAGTTCCTAGGGTATGTATGAATATGTGTACCCACGGTCCCTTTGGGATCCCCTATCTTCTCCAACCTTGTATGCAGGCCTCGACATGCCTCTTGGGACTTGAATCCCTCTGTATTTCATATTACCTTATGGTCGGTCTTCCTCCTAGTCAAACCTTTCCCTCATGGCTTTCTTTATGGCTTTCCAATATCGTAGTGTGTTGTGTTGTGTTCTCCACCATCTTGCCAGTGTTGCCAGGATATAGATATCAAGAAAAGGGATATTTTTATCTTCCCTCATTTCTCTGTCCACCTGGTTCAAGAATACGTCCATTGGTTCAATGTCATGGAATTTTGGGTAGTTGATTACTTCCGTTCCTATCCAATTAACTCGACCTATCATTGCATAACGTCTAGTGTTTAGTTCTTATCCACCTTGTTGCCATGCATCCCATGCAACTTCTGAGCCAGTCTCCGAGCTCTGAATACTCCTCTAGCTGACATATCCTCCTACAGTAGGATTTATGTAATATCCTCTTTTTCCCATTGTTAGGTTGTATAGTTGGTTTAGCATCCCTAGCTCATCCCGGTCATCTACAGACTTTGTGAACCTGGGTCCAAGGGTTGGATTACCCTCATTCCTTCTGCTTTGAAAATCATCAATTCTTTCTTTAGGTCAATGACCTCATAGTTTTCATAGGTCCAATCGATCCCAAGGAGTGTTGGGTATGGGTCATTATCTCCCATTATATCGATCACTTTGAACTCAGTGTGCGTCTTCACCCTTGCCACATCTACTTCTACGTTCTCTAACCTTCTAATGGGCAGTATACAATACTGATTTGCCATCCTTAGTTGAATCGATGAGTATTTCAGTTGCTACTTTCCCATTGCCTCCCATGTTTTCATAGGTAGGATGTTTACATCTGATCCTAGGTCTAGCATCATGTCCTTGATTTGGAATCCCGAAACCTGAGCGTTAATTCAAAATTCCTTTCCGCTCTCTTCTTGATTTGTCACACTCTTCGAGTATGATTTTCTGGTAGGTTGGCAGTTGATCGTTCCACTTCCCCTTCCTCCATTCATAGTGCAGCCTTTAAGCTTTTCCGCAACTTCTTTAACATATGTTCATCTTCGACAATCTGCAAGAATAACTTAAACCATTCTTTAATTGGTTGGTTACTGTTATGAAACCAGCTCAAGAAAAGATAGGAAAGATAGATCAACGCCTTAGAATTCAGCCTCTTTGAGGGGGCAACCTCGTTTACATTACATAAATGAACAATTCTTGGATGATTCAAATGACAAAACCTCCTTTCTATATATAGGAGTCTAAGGAGTCACAATATAACCAGCCGACCTAATAATAATAATATAAAGCCACAAAAATAACAATAGAGGGATTCTATGGGGCACAGTAATAACAATATGGGGGCAATAGGGGCACAACAATATTAATAAGGGGTACAACTACCATAGTAATGGGGTAATCACTAGTATTATAGGGACCCAACAGCC
>APFE031264281.1:148263-163534 GCA_000404065.3 Pinus taeda | reverse complement strand
ATGATTCAAATGACAAAACCTCCTTTCTATATATAGGAGTCTAAGGAGTCACAATATAACCCAGCCGACCTAAAATAATAATATAAAGCCACAAAAATAACAATAGAGGGATTCTATGGGGCACAGTAATAACAATATGGGGACAATAGGGGCACAACAATATTAATAAGGGGTACAACTACAATAGTAATGGGGTAATCACTAGTATTATAGGGACCCAACAGTTACTATCTAGCACGTGGCCATTCTGCGTTTGGTCTTCCTTCATCTCGGTCATCCCCTCAAATAGCTTAGCTCTTTCGTGATAATACTGCTTTTGTTTCTCAGGCTGAAATGACTTCTTTGGAGATGTTGTTTCAATAATCAAGGGGGGGTCCGCCGTGTAATGATCCTCCCACTTTTTCTTTCCTCCTCTTGTAACTATATTGATATTGGTTGCGGGAAGATCGTCGTTTGTACGAGGTTCAATGTTAACTAGGTTAGCCCTCCTCTGTCTAGTCCTTTCTTCCCACTTTGCAATGAGTTCTGGGCAATCCTCTGTGGTATGAGTGTTAATTCTGCACTGTGAGCACCATGGTCTCCTAGGGAGCAGGCATTCCCTGGGGACATGTCCTTCTTGGTCACAATTATAACACCTTAAGGGGCCTCTTCCCCCTCTCCCATTTCCTCCTCATCCTCCCTGGTTTGACACATTAATCCTGAAATTCGACTTATCCAGCTGTTTTGCTAGAGCATCCAGTGCTTGGCACTGGTCAATGTGATGTGTTGTAGATGCGCAGAACTCATAGTAGTTGTTATTAGGGACGTTGAAGTATTTATGCAGTATCAGGCACATCCGTGGTAGATGTCCATACATTCTAGAGATCTCGCAATATTCCTGGTTGTTCCGTCTAGGAAAAAATCCTTCCGCTCCTACTGCCACAACTCCTGCGGTTGGTGGGGTCCCTAATGATCTCGTGACCACCCCCCTAGATGGGTAATTCCCCGCAACCTTGGGCATTCTGTCATGACATGTACTTCCGCCATGCAGTGTTTGCACCATACATTGGGTCTGGCTAGCCACACTAGTTGAAGATCCTTTAGTTTCTCCGTTAGAAGGCCCATAATTAACGGATCCCACAAACTCATCCCTCTCCGATATTCGTGAGGATATCTGGCCATGGCCTTTATGCATGATGCTCACTCTAAAGAAACTTGAAGTGTCCCGATTTTTTGTTGCATCAGTGGCGTTCTTGTGAGGGGTAGGAGTGCCTTGATGAACCAGTCTCGCTGGTGATTCGGGTCTAGAGTGTAGCTCAGCTTAGCAATGGCATCCTTAAACCTTTGCATGAGTTCCCAAGTAGTTTCACCCTCCTTTTTCTTGAATTCCCACAGCTTTGATAACCCTTGTTGGTCTATCTGAGGTACTTTGAATTCTTGTACGAATCCTCTCTTGATATCATCTATTGTGGGATTCTGGTTTTGTTCCACCCATTTTATAAAACAACGTAGAGCTCGCACCATCAGCGTGGTCTGGAACTCAACTATATTGACGTTGTATAGAATTTGTCATGCTCTCCAAATAGCTTCATAGAGATACTAGTGTTGTTCCACGTCTTCATTTTCCCTCCCCACAAACTCTGGATATCTAGTAAAAGATCCCGCCATGCTTGCTTGGGTACGAGCTAGTAATACGAACCCCTTGTTCCCTGGTTTCTGGGATCTTTGCAATCCCAAGTTACTAATACCACTCGTTCCTTTGTTACTTCCAGTATTAAAACTGGCCTTATATTTCTCGCGGACGTTGTGTACCCGTATTGCCTTGGCTAATTTAATAATAAATTTCTCTAGATTATAGTAAGGTACTAGGGGAAGGTCAGGAGGAATGCTACCTTTACCTTGGGGGTGTTTTTGTTGACTCCCAGTGGATGCTTCTCCTTTGGCAAATAATCTTCTCATGGTGCTGCCCATGTCCTCTTCTCTCTCCTCTTCATACCTACTTGGCATTTGTTCCTACACTTTCCCTCCCGTAACCTATAAGGAAGGACCCTCTTCATCATCTTGGCTCCTATCCCGTCTGTTGCCAATTTTGCTCTGTTCTACATCATCTTTCCCTCCCCTTTCCTCTTGGGGTTTTCCTAACACCTCTCATACTTGGTGGGGTCCCACCTTTCTCTTCTTTAGAGTCTGAATCACTCTTACTTGCCACTGTCAGCTAACATATCTCTCCTTTATGCTCTCACGTCTCTATCCTTCTTCAAACCTTCTACAACCATCCCTTTAGCAACATCTCTATTACCCAACTGGTAGCATTCTCCCCTTAGATCTCTCCCTCGGTACTGGGGTTTTACACTACCATTTCCGCGGTAGGTGAGGGAAGTAGTCCTTCTACCATAAACATTTTAATCCACAACGACACTTCCCTCATCAACATTCCTCTTAATCAGGATCCAAACACCACTTCTGCCTTTGAGAAGGATTGATAACTTTCGGTGGAAAACTTGACTATATATCCTTCGACTGTAGTCTTATCCAAAAATTGACTGCTCTGGTCAGATCGTTGTCTAGCTGCTGGAGCGATATGAGATCTAAAGAAGTCCAGTTGCAATGAGCTAACGTCGACCCCCCTGACTGATTATGTCCTTTCAGTCTTCTTAACCAGTTATACAAGTCTTCTGGGAATTTGCACCAGAAGATCTCAATTGGTCATTGGTGCCCTCAGCATATAAAATCCCTTCGCTCACCTTGATGATCGGTTGACTCCTATGGATAGCCTTCTCTGGTATGAACTGATATATTTTGTGATTCCACCAATCCCAAATCTCTTTCTTGAATATCCTCGACACCATGTTCCAAACCTGTCCTTGTAATTTCTAGTCCTGACAACAAAACCATTTGTTGGTGTGAAAGAGTCATTAGGGGAGAAGACCCTGGGTTCAAGCGCGGAGAGCCAACAATGGACTGTTGTAGTATAGGGCAATGCCGACATTTCACCTTACCCAAGGGGTAAGGAGTCTCACTCGAGGCGTGCCGCAACCAAAACTAAGAAGGATTTGTCATGGAATCAAGGATGCACCAACCGATAATAGATAAACAACATCACATACATAAGCAAGATAACAACATACCATCCATTACTAAGAAACTACTATATGCATGAATCTTACAGCACATTTAAAGTTTTAAGTGGGTCACCACATCATAAACAACCATACACATCAAGTTAAGCAACTAGTATGGACTTTACTTCATATTAATTCAACAGTAAACTATTACATAACACGTCGGCATTCACCGCAGGTGATTACAAGGAATACCTGTTTACAAACTCACTGGCTCGATCTCTAACTCAAGAGTCCTACTCAGCTCTGCCTCTACGTTCTAGTTCTATCCTACTGCAACTGATTATCCCATCCGAAACTCTAACATCCGCAGCTTACTCAACCAACCAACCAACCCCTCTTCCTTACGGGCCTTCTCTTTTTATATTTTCCTTACCGCCTGGACTGCCAGTTCTCGCTCGGCTGTTCTTTCCCTCAGCTTCCCCTCCTCCTTCCTATCCACTCGGTTACCTCTGTCTTCCACTGACACCTTACCGCAACCCTCCCGCAAGTGCCTGTTCCTTCTTTATTGTCCAACTATCCTCCCCGCAATCTAACCGTTATTGTCGCCACTCGTTACTGTGGGCCAAAATAATCAAAACCTTTGCAAAATCAAAACAAAGGCCCCAACGTGACAAAAAATATAAAATTATGCAAAAGAAACATGAACTGACCATAATCATAAATGTCGTCACAGTGAGAGGAACCTGACATACCCATCAACCTTGGATGAAGTGCCCTACTCACCTGACTTAACTTTGAATTATGAGAAAACATGGTCAACTGAATATCAAAAGAGGATTCTATATTTAACTCATGAGATTCAACAAAAGATGGATATTCAAAGACAACTACAAAAATCTTCAATGATAAGCATGCCATATTCTTGATCAAAAGGAGGTATACCTAAAATAAAATCTTCTATAATTGTGTCAAAATCCTTTTAAAAGTCCTACAAATCCAAACCTTCATGTGGGAACAAAGATTCATCCATATTACTTGAATAACCATGACCATATAATTTAGAAAGAAGAAAATCAGTGGGGCCATGATAATCCAAGGGTTCATCTTGATTAACGAGTGAAAGATTGACGGGAGGAATATCAAGATTTGAAGATGGTTGATTAATGAGGTTAGATGAATCACCATGGAATGAGAGATGTGAGAGAAAGATAAGTTCTTCATCCGCAAGATGATCTTTTGATTCAATAATTGGTCTAGGTCCAACATGCAGAACATCAAAGGGAGGAGGACATGGGACACAAAGCATATCCAGTTCTCCTTCCGGATGTTGAAATTCTTCCTGATCAAGAAGATTTGATTCGAAACATTTCCTTGACATCCAGACTCAGAACCGAAGCTCTCATCCAAGAACTTCTAGTCCACATTGTCATTTAGAAATTGATAACAAAGGTGAAGGAACCAATCAGCAAAATGCTTAAGAGATTTAGTCAATTCCATTCTAAGTCGGTCAATCTCATCAATAACATCCTAATATTCATATTTATCAAAAACTCAATAAAGCTCGTTAAGCAAGTGATCGGAAGATGTGATAGAAGCAGTGGTTAGAGAATAGCACCATTGCTTCACACGACCGTCCAATGTAAGGGTAAACAACCATGCAAGGGTTCCCTCTGAATAAACACCATTCAAGAAGCAACATTGAACAAATTCAACATCATAATGAAGGACAATTGTTGTACCCTTTCCATCAAATTTAAATCGTGACAAGTTATGTAAAAAGTCCATGGGGATTGAAAGACCTAAATATTTTGTAAAACACCTCAGGATTATGATTTGGGATGAAGCAGGTAAGAGATTCAAATAGACTTCAGAGGCTCAACTTGTCATTTGGCCCTCCTTCTAGCGCCAAAAATGTTGACGTTGTTGGATTCTGCCACCATTGTAATGGGATCTCCCTGATGTGAAGTCCCAATTAGACCTCACACAGTTTGGTGTAGGAGTCCCATCTAGTCATACAACCCGACCACCATTGAATGGTTTTCTAGGATATGTCTTGGTTACAATTGGGCATAAGAGAACACAATGCCTCTTTGGGTCACAAGGATTTGAGCTTTGTGAGACACCCAATGTAAGGTATACCCAATGCAAATAAGTGTTCAACCAATCTGTCGTATGCGCCTCTGAAGCTTCCTTATGATAACACCCTGTAGTGGAAATAAACTGGGAAGTTCTCTTTAGGAGTCTAGTTCCTATATAGTTTCTGGAATGCATACTGTGCATATATTCCTCCAAGAGATATGCAGACATGTAGAATTTCAGAGCTTGATTTGGACGTAAAGATGCTTTGGACTTCCCCACCTCACACTGTAATTCGTATGATAATATATCCACCCAGTTGCACTTTACCACATGTCACCACTAGATTGATCGTATATACCTAATTCTCTTGGAACACCTCAAAGTTCTTGCACCAAAGCATCTCACAATACATAACAATCAAATATTGGTATACATCTCTTAATATCTTTGTCGGATAAACTGCTGATGGGCGATGGCAAAACTTGGCAAGCTCTCGACACCATTCTTTGATAACATCGGTTGTGTCATGAGTTGCACATTTTGTGTACAAGTGGTCATTTACATATTCATTTTGATTGAGCATCTTATAATATGTCTGGATATCCTCACCATAATAGGTTGTGAGGTGACGCCACTTTCACTGCGCAACACAAGGTGAGAGTCATCCATGTGTGTGATGATCCATTCAATAACTTCTACACATGGCATGACTGGGAATTTGTGTGCGATCCTTTGTATCTCGGACCTCTTAATGTTGATGTATGCATGCACATCTTTTAAGTCCTCAAAAAACTTCTCCTGCATGAATGTGTTGTAGATCTTGCTCCATGTGACCTCTGCAGTTTTATCAGTGAAACACTTAGTGTCTACATATATAGGAATAGTGGGCTTTGAAACTTTGATAGGCTCATTAGTGCTTGCTTTTGAAAGTTCTTTAGAGGCTACTTTATGAGGTAGCATGTTTCCCACAGATGATGACACAATGGAAACACTTGTAGCACAAGCATCTATTTGTGTAATCACACTCATAATTACAAGATCATCTTAAAACAACTAACTATGAAACATAACTTGTAAATCACATTCAAAGAGTCATCAAAGATTATGGATCATGAAAAAATAAAAATGATAACCAAAAATAACTTGCATGCAAGCAAAAATACACATGAAAACTAGGAGGGCACACTTTCAAAGCATGAAGGGGGCATGTGTGGTTATTCGGGACTTTGTAGCGTGCTTATGTGCTCAAGAAAGAGACAAAAATCAGCCAGGTTGCATTATCGCGCCTTGAAGGGTCGAAGGAATGGAAAAATGGGCCTTTAGGTTTTCTCTATGCGCCCATGAGCCCAAGGGTACAAGGAGGGAACATTATAGTACTCCGAAGGGCTGAAAAATGAAGGAAACAAGGCTTCAAGTCTTCAAAGTGCGGCTATGCATTCAAGGCAAAGGAGGGCGCATTGTCGCATGCCGAAGGGTTGAATGGATGGAGCTTTGTGCCTTCATGATGTGCATATGTGCCCTAAGGCAAATAGGGCACACTGTAGCACTCTGAAGGGTCTAAGGGAAAAGCTTTGTGCCTTCGTGATGCACCCATGCACTCAGGAAGAAAACTAGGTTACACAAGGCACAATTTTCATGGTTGAAGAAGCTTCGAGCTCAGGAAGTGCACTCTGCCTGTAAAAAGCTCAGAAACAGGTTTAGTCAACATTACTCAATGCTAATATGAGGAGGAGAATGATGTGTGAGGCTTTATATTTGTTGTCACATGCATGGTGGAAGATGAAGGGTTTTAAGGATGTAAAGAGTTTCTTGCATGCGACAATGGTTTAACACTTTCAAGATGAAGATTTCACAAAATTTCCAATAAAAAAATTGCAAAACAAGAGATCAAAAACAAGCAAAGCAATATTTAACAGTGAAATCATGAAAAACGGTAAAAAATTGAGCATGGAAACTTGCTACACTGGTTGATAAAGAGCTTCTTGATTCTCCAATTGTGTGCTCAACTCAGATGAAATGATGATAGAAAGAATGATTAACTGAGTTTATTTAAATAAATTAACATGCAAAATCAATTCATGCATGAGTAACACTTGTTGTTGCATGAAATAATTTGTTAAGGAGGAGTTAAGGTGATTCCTATTTTCTAGGAGTGCGCCCTCATGCAAGAAGTTGGCTCATGCATGCAGTTGGACAGGGCACATGTGTTCGACACAAAGGAGTACGCCCAGGTAGGGTGCACTTGCTCAGCCTGAATGAATGCACTAAGGTAGGCCACACTTAATTAATTAGAAGGAGTGCGCTTACCTCAAGAGCATGCCTTCATCAATTGAAAGTGCGCTTTTGGCTTATGTGAGATATTTTCTTGCTTTTTGCTTTCTTTTTCCACTTTTGTGTGCTTTTTGAGTGTTTGCGGGCTAGAAGGCAAGTTTCTAAGTCAAGAAATATTGTGAGTTCACTTAACCACGAACTTACTAACTCGAACGATTCTAATGGTTAAGTGACGATGCTTGAGACACATTGATTTAGGAGGATGTGACACTAGGAGAAAACACACAAATATCAAATCAAACCACATGACAACACATGAAGGCTTGAAATGACAGTTAACATAGGCTCCAAAATTGACATAGGCAAAATTTTTGGAGGGTCGTTGTCGCAGTGACAACACGTAGCCATATTTTTTCTTTCAACATCCCTTTCTAGAATGAAAGCATGCTCTAGGGATTTAGAATCAAAGAGATGCATTCCATGTTGGGTTCTTTACTTTAAAATTCCCATAAAGAGGTCTAATAAATTTCCTCTAGATTTTTCTTTAAGCTGAAACTCAACTTTTGGAATTATTGGATGTCCTCTACAATTGGACCTCTTTGTGGAAGATTTATCGATTGACTAAATAATATATTGCTCTTAATATGCCCATAATGTGTTATTAATTCCTCCATAAAAGTGGACCCAAGATACAATAGAAACCTTTTCCCTTTCACAAAGCCATTAATATTGTACAATTTGATCGTATTCTAAACACAAGGATGCAATAATTACTTTTTGCAAGGCTGATTCTTGGTGTAGATCAAAGTATTGATGCATTTGCAATATCTAAGTTATAGGTTCTTTACCATCAAACTTGCTCATATCAATCTTCAAAATGAAGTAGTTTCTTGGTGTCGAATTGAACCTTTGATGTTACAGATCTTGGAGTGATGAATGATCATTATATTGCAATCCAATATTTTTGCTCTCCAATTGTGATAAAATACTCCCCATATGTGATTAAGTCTCAATATGATTGTTCTTATTTTTTATGATGTCCTTAGATCTCCATATCAATTTTAGGAAGCCCCTATGATAAAATATTTTCCACGAAATTCATGGAATTTTATATTTCTTCTTTAACGAATTCACACATCTCTTCCTTATTTCCATCCATCTTCTTATCTATATTCTTTTCCATTTCGTCCATCTTATTCCCATTTCCTTTTTAATGACTTCTTAAGAGAGACTCATTTCATTAACTTGGTTCTTTAATTGGGAGAGCCTATATTCCAAGTCTTCATTTTCTTTCGATTTTGCCTTTGAGCTTTTATGAGGAGTAGTATTTCTTATAGAATCCTTTGTCATACGAGAATATAATAATAATACTACTCTTTATCGCAATTTTTAGTTACCCAAGAATGGATATTCCAATAAAAAATTACGTCAATTGTAAGTTACATACCTTTAAAACTTTAATTTGGAGACAATCCAAATGGTTAAACTTTGTCTTGATATATCTTTGAAGTTTGAAACTTTTTACCTTCTTGAGTTTAAAATTTTGGCACGTAGCACCCTAATATGATTTCTTAAGCTCCTAAAAATTTCATAGTGGAAAAATGTTAGAGCAAAGGCCAAAATGACTTGTTTAAGACTAATTTCAAGATTGTTCAAAAACCCTAACTTCCACAAGACATATCTCATAAATATAATGAACCCAAATCTAAAAATGTATCCACATGTAATTCACTATGTCTCCCTAACACTTTGAAAATTTTAGAATCTAAAACTTCATTGAAAAAGATTTATAGTGAAAATTCCAAGATGACTATCTTGATACTAATTCTAGGATTTGTGACAAACCTTATCTTACATAGAGTAGATATAATATATATATATATATATATATATATATATATATATATATATATATATATATTTTAACTGAAACGGTTAATTTTTATTGATAGAAAGTTGATCGAGCATAGCCTGAACGACCATTACAATTTTCATTGATGATTACAACACTTTTTCACTTAAGGAATGTTTGCCTTGGTTGGAGTTCTTGCATTTATGCTGATCATTCCTTCCTGAAGAGAGCATCCTATATTTGCCAATCTGTCTGCATCTTTATTTAATCCTCTAAGAATGTGACATATTTGAGCCGGATGGAGATCTTTCAATATTCTGTTTACTCTTGCTAGCTGCTTGTTCAGTGTCGGATCCTTGAGCTTTTCCTTTTTTACCATTGTTTTTATCAACAATTCTGAGTCTCCTATTATTAAGATTTCCTTTGGATTTTCTTTACTTGCAATTTGGCAAGCTTTCCAGAGACTAAGTATTTCAGCTTGGTTGTTTGTTTTCACTCCCAGGCCCCAACTGAATTCCTCTTTTTTCCCATTCCGGTAGAAGATCACACCTCCTGCTCCTGACCTCCCTGGATTGCCTTTTGAGGCTCCATCAAAGAAAATGGTGCATATGTCCTAGGATTTCCACCACTTTTGGAAGTTGTCTTCAGTTTCACGGATCTGCCATCTTTCCTTGTGGATTGGTCGTTTAATTGCTTGATGTCTGTCTTTTCCTGTGTAGTCTTCCAACCACGCGCTTTCTTCTCTTCCTAGTGAATTGTCTTCCTTTGCAGTGTGATGATTGAGAGTTTTTAGGAGAAGATTCTTTGCCTGTTCCGCCACTTTCACAGCTGGTAGCTCAATGTTAATAAAGATGGTCTCTTTCCGGGCTAACCAGATTTTCCAACAAACATATTTAGGCGCAACTATCCATACTTTGTGCCAAATTGTTTTATTGACAATTCGGTGAGGGTAACTGTCATTCCAGGATGTAAACATGGAGACTATCATACTTTGAGAAGGGGCACTCACATTTAGTCTGGAAAAGAAGATGGACCATACCTCCTTCGCGAAATCACACATTATGAACATATGGTTTGTTGTTTCCAGATCTCTTTTGCAAAGGATGCATCTGTGTGGCCCTACTATACCCCTTTTGCACAGATTTTCTCCTATGAGGATTTTGTTATGGAATAAAGTCCAAAAAAAGAAGTTGATTTCTGGGATGTTGAAGCTGTCCCAAATTTGCTTCCAAACAATTCCCTGATGTGGTGAATCTTGCTTGCTTTGAAATTGATGATATCCCTGGTTTGTTGTATATACTCCGTTCTTGCCCCAGCCCCAAATGTCTTCCTCATCAATGTGGACTGGAGCAAAATCAACGATTTCTTCAATGAGGACAGCAAGCTGATTTTTTAATTGTTCTGGAATTCTGGGCCATTTCCATCTCAGCCAATTGCCTTTACTGTCTCATTCTGATAAATCCTCTATTTTTTTGATACCTCTTGCTCGGAGCCAATCTCTGATCTCGACGATCTCAATTTTTTGGTTTAGCGGCTGATGCCCCATTATGCAGTCTTTCCATAAATTAGTTTTCTTCCCATTACCCGAAATACGGTATAATTGACTTCTGAAAACTCTATTCCTTTGGCGCACAGTTTCCAGGCCTGCGTGCCTTTTGGATGCTTCTCTGGTTTATAATTCATGATGGATCGTTTCTTAAGGTATTTCTTATTAAGGATCTGGGTTACAGGATGGTTGGGCTCCACGCATAATTGCCATAGCAATTTGCATCCCAGGGCCACATTTTCATACCTAGGGTCGCACACCTGAAGGCCTCCTTCCGCCATCGACCTTTTTACTGCATCCCATTTGATTAGGTGGAATCGGTTGCTATTCCCTCGCCCACCATTCCACAAAAAATTGCGTATATACCTGGAGATTTGATCGGAAATGTGTTTGGGTGCCATCATCAGAGCCGCTTGAAATGTTGGCAGTGCTGAGAGGACAGATTTGATTAAGATGAGTTTGCCTCCTGTGGATAACCATAATCCTCCCAACGCTGCTATCCTCTTCTTGTATTTTGATATTACTTCCTCCCATAGGTGGTTTCTATTTGAGCCCAGCATTATAGGAAGACCCAAATATTTGATTCTTTCCCATTCTGCGTGCCCTTTGTATCCCAAGTCTTCTGCGATTTTCCCAATTGAGTGTTGATCTATGTTCCAGCCATAAACTGCACTTTTCTTTTCACTTACTAGTGCGCCCGTGATGCTGCAAAACATCTATAATATGGTTTTGAAGGCTGATGCTATTCTTGAGGAGGCCCCCCCCCAGCAAGAGCAAGTCATCAGTGAATAATGCATGGTTCATTGATTCTATGCCTTTCTCTATTCTGATCCCTGGTATTCTGCCTTTTTGTTTTTCCATAGTTAACTTTCTACTTAAAGAGTCAGCCATCAGAATGTAGAGGAAGGGTGAGAGGGGACAGCCCTGTCTCAGGCCCCTTGTGGCTGGGAAGAAGTTTACAGGTCTGCCATTTATTATTGGTGCTATCCATATCTTCTCCAGCCAGGCTTTAATTAAATTAATGAAGTTCTGGTTGAAGCCAAAAGCTGATAGAACCCTGTATAAAAAAGATCTATTTACCTTATCAAAAGCATTTCACATGTCCAGTTTGATTAACATACCTTGTTCTTTACGCAGCTGACTTGAATGCAGAGCTTCCTGCACTTGGATGACGTTGTCCAGGATGTGTCGTCCTTTCACAAAACCTCCTTGAGCTATAGTAATTAATTTTTGAAGTAATGGTTTGATTCTGTTTGCCATCAACTTGGCCAGTATCTTGTAGGATGAGTTGCATAATGAGATAGGTCTGTATCTATCGAATGTGCCTGGATTGGCTTCCTTTGGAATTAGAGCGAGGAAAGTTGAGTTTATGCCACCTCCGACTTTTGCCTTCCTCATGAAACCTTGAACCATTCTCATGAGATCAGTTTTAATTATCTCCCAACATATTTTATAAAAATGGATTGAAAATCCATCGAGCCCGGGGGCTTTATCTGGCTCCATGGACCAGACTATGTTTGATATTTCTTCTTCTGAGGCTGGCCTTAAAAGTGTTTCATTGTCATCTGTACTTACTAGCTGGGGAATATTTGTGAGGAATTCTTCTATGTCCTCCTCGCTCCCATCTTTTCCAGCGCTGAGAAGATTTTGGAAATGTTTAATTGTTGCCTCCTTGATTTGTTCAAATCCTTTACATACCTGTCCACTAGAAGTACTAATTTCTGCAATGTAATTTCGCGAGATCCGGGCCCTGTATTGTTTATGGAAATATGTAGTGTTCTTGTCCCCTGCTTCGAGCTACAGGCTGCGGGATTTTAATCGCCAGAATTCTTCCTCATTTCTAAAGGAGTTGTATGCTTTCCTTTGGGCATATTTTTCTTTGTCTAGATCTATGGCTGAAATAGCTTTCTCTTCTAGCCCCAATTAAAGTTCTTCCAGTTGTTTTGTTGCTTCTTTCCTCTGGCTGGTGGGGGAGTTGGCGCCTTTCTTTATCCATTCTTTGAGTGCCCTTTTGGTGTTCTTAATTTTTTGCTCCCACACATAGCTTGGGGAGTCTAATATATCTTTTTCCCAAGCTGTTTGTACAGTTTCAAGAAACCCCTCTCTTTTGACCCAGAGAGGACTGAATCTGAATGGGAGAGGACTAAGGTCTTCTTCCTCTTTTATGCGTAGGAGAATTGGCTTGTGGTCCGATGTTAGTTTTGGCAGGATCTTAGAGAAGACTATTCTTTTGTCCATCATAATTACGCTGCTGGCGAGGAATCTATCTAACCTTGCTGAAATATGGTGTTCCCCTGTTCTATTATTTGTCCAAGTGTATGCTCCTTTCACCGGCTTAAAGTCAACCAAGTCCCATGACTGGATGAGATTTTCCCCAGTGGGGAGGAAGGGGTCTCTTGTAGAGGATCCACCTCGTTTTTCTTTTGGATCTAGGATTATATTCATGTCTCCTCCTATGATTATATTCGTAGGGCTGCATTGCTCTATGTAATCTGATAGGGTCTTCCAGCACTCTTTTTTCTCCTCATAATGCACCAGGACATACATATTAAACAAATCTAGTTTAACTTTGCCTGCTGTGTGCCATAGGTCTGTATATATCCAATGTTGGGTCTCATGTAATTTGCCAAGAGTGAATAGGTTCTTAGACCAGAATGTGCCTATTCCTCCAGCCGAGCCTCTTACACTGATTACCTTCCCTGAATCAAATTTCCATTTAGTGTTGCTGGTATTTAGAAGGGTCTCCCCTTCTATTTTGGTCTCTTGGAGCATGAGTACGTCTATGGGTTCCATTTTCATTAAATCTTTGATGGCCTCTGCCTTAGTGGGGTTTCCCAGACCCCTGCAGTTCCAAGATACCAGGTTCAGGTTCATCATTTACAGCTTGTTGGTGTGGGGACTCCTCCCTTGGACGCCCTTGGCCTGGTATTCCTTCCCAGAGTCATTTCTATAGTAGCTTGACTTCCTAGGGTTTTTTGCTTTTCTGATTCTTCTTCCCTAACTTCCTTGTTTGATCTCCTTTCGGCTCGCTTGGATGGCCTTTCAGTGGCTTCATCATCTGAGGAGCCAACATTTTCTGTCTTTTTCTTCTTCTGCTTAATTATGTCTGCGTATGAAGGAGAAGAGTTATTGCTTGGATTCATATTTGATGTGTTACCTGGATCTTGGAAATCGTTGTCATTGAGCTGGGGTGGATCTTCTTGCTCTTTCTCCAGAGGCTCTGAGGGTGGTGTGAGAGATTTGAAAGGGTTTTTGTCCTCCGTTGTGCTGGTGACTTCCTTGCTCCCGACATTTTTTTGACTTTCAATTTCTTGTCCTGATTTGTTCCCTATCTCCTTGCCTTTGTTTTTGATGTTCTGCCTATTATTTGTTGCTTTCTTTACTTGCTTCCATTGCTCTCCTTTTTCTCTCTCTGTGGTTTCCTCATTTTTCTTCTTACAATATCTTGCGAAGTGTCTATATTCATGGCAGTATCAACATTTGAATGGAAGCTACTCGTAGTCTAGTTCTTGGATATGCGTCCAGTCTGCCACCGAGAGCTAGATGGCTTTAGGGAGCCCGATTTCTAGGTCGACCTCTATGCAGATTCTCGCACAGGAGTATTGATCCTTCCTTGGCGCCTGATCTATATATCTGCCAAGTGCATTTCCAATATATTGCAGTGATTTCTGGCTCCAACAGTGGAGGGGAAGGTGAGGAAGGCGCACCCAGACTGGCACTGCCGTGGGCACATCTTGGGATGGGTCGAAGTCGGGGGACCATTTATTCAGGTACAGTCCTTGAGGGCCCATAAAATATGGCCTGTTTCTGAAGATCAGGCTTCTATCTTCTGCATTTTCGAACACGAACACGAAAAAACCGTTGCCCACGAAATGACTTTTTATTCCTTCTTTGACCAGGGGGATCCAGTTGCGCTTTACCCACTCTTCAACTCCTTTTGGGGAGGGCCATAACCCTATACATAGAGTATATATTTGAAATCATAATGAAATCAAATATAAAATGTTGATCACTTATATTATGATATTTCTCTTTAGCCTCCACAAAATTTCACATATGAAAATTCCCCAAAAAAATGTTAATTGGAAATAAAAAGATAACTCATTTGAGACTAATTTCAAGAATAGTCACAAACCCTAACTTCCATAGGCTATATCTCCAAAAGTACAGTGAATTAAAATTTGAAATTTTGAGCACATGTACTTTGTTATTTCTCCTCAGTCTCCTTAGAATTTCGTTGTTAGAAGCTTCCTATAAAAAAGAAGCTATAATGAAAAAGCCACAATGTCTTGTTTGAAGGAGCAAAACTATAGGATCATAGGCTCTAACACCAAATGTAATGATGCAAGTGCCTTAAAAATGATATAAGTTAATGAATACAATCCACTTTGAGGGGGAATATCTTTTTACAATGAATCCAACACAAAAGATAAGATGAGATGATCCTACGATTCTCTTTCTCGATATCTATATATATAT
>APFE031264281.1:115721-145197 GCA_000404065.3 Pinus taeda | reverse complement strand
AGTATGGCCACTTATTCAAAAGTTGCAAAAGATCCCAATTCAAACAATATTTCCAGAAATTGAAGAGGAAGGAAAAACCATATGGGAACCTAGAGCAATCACAGAAACAAGAACCCGACAGCTACGAAATTGATCAATTTCAGATTATCTCATCAAGTGGAAGAATTTACCCACTGAAGATTCCACATGGGAGGACAATAGTTTTATACAGAAGCATCAAGAACTACTCAAGCGTTGAGGACAACACTTTTTGAAGGAGAGGGGCATGTTAGGCCCCTATACTACTAGTGCAACCCCTTATTGTTATTAGTACAACCTACTTGTTATATTGATGTACCCATGTAGTGCCCATATTGTTACTATTGTGCCCCATAAAAGCCCACTATTGTTATTATTGTGCCCTAATTACATTATTATTGTTATGTAGGTTCTGATTATGTTATGACCCCTTAGACTCCTATATATAGAGAGGAGGTCTTTTCATTTGAATCATCCAAGAATTGTTCATTTGTGTAATGTAAAGGAGGTTGCCCTCTCGAAGAGGCTGAATTCTAAGGCATTGATCTATCTTTTCTTGAGCTGGTTTCAAAACATCATTGCCATGGGAAATTAATGTGAATTTGAGTGATTAAACGAGTACATCATATCCTTAAAGTGTATCGAGGACAGTGGGAACATTACATGAGAATTGCAGGATATAATGTTCTTCTATAAGCTAGTGCTTGAATATGCTCATTGAAGATGAGAGCCCTTTCAATTCATTCATAATTTTTTTCCCATGACAAGTATTTTCTAGCTAAACCCCTCAATAATACATTGGTTGTATATCGAGTGTTTGTAGTAATATAGCTCAAAGAGTGTTTGACGTAATGCTTATCCACTTGTAAAATACATGACAAATGTTTAATGGAAAGATTATTTGTCAAGTGTTTACAAAGGCCATATTTGAGATCACGGTTAAGTTCTTTTCTAGAAAAACCATATGCTTCCAGTTGTATTATGCCATTTATGTGGTGGGTTTAAAGTAGAAATAGGAATATTTCAAAGGGTTTCTTATTGCCTACATCTCCTTTAGTGGGGTAAACAACTGGAGGGTATGTTTTGGTATGCATTTACATGGAGTGGTGGAAAAGGTGGCTTGTTATTCTCAAAACCTCTTTATTTGAAGGATGCAATTCCAAACAAAGAATCTAATTCATCTACTTTTAAGCTTCCCATATCTCTCATATATATTGTGGAGAAATCCAAAGAGGTGCCCAAATTGGAGGCCTCAAAGCTAGCAATTATAGGTTTGCTTTCCTTTTACCAAATTTCAATGGTAATTACAAAGTTAATGGTTTATGGACTTCTAAATCAAAATTTGTACAAATAAAATTTTCCAACACAGATGAAGCTTTGTGAGGTTTAACTCTACTCAAAGGGTTTCTTTATTCTCAAATTTGAAAGTACATTTGATTATCAAAGAGCTTTAAAGGAGGGCCCTTGATCTCAATCCTTCCACTATATCCATAATAAAGGTGCCAGTATGGTTTTAATTCCGAAGTGCGCCCCTTCATTCTGGCATTTAAAAGTCTACATAAATATTAATGAATCTTTGTGGAATTACACCAAAACAAGTATAGATTGGATTAAACTAAGTCTTTTCACATATTCCAAAATAAGTGTTTAGATTGACATTGATAAGAGACTACTAGGTAAGAAGATATTATAGTAGGGTAATTCTTAACGATTCAAACTTTGAATTATGAAAATATGACATTTCAGTGTCCATTTTGTAAATAAATAAGGCATCTCGAGGTTTCTTGTCCTCATACACAAACTCCTCTTCAACATAGAACAAAGAACATAAACTTATATTGGAAAGATGGAAAGAATGTGAACCATTGGGTTTGGTGAATGCAAAAGATCAAAATGACATAGTGCAAAGCCCTACAATTTTAGAGATGGCAAACATTATTTGCCCACAAGTGGTGATGAGGGAAGATGACATGAATCCCTTGCAAATGGTAGTTACAGGTGAAGCCCTACTGCGAGGGATGAAGAGAATACATGAATATGAAAAATATGTCTTTATAAGGAATTGACACAACTTTCTAATATTGGATAGTCATTTTCTTCTTCAAATCCAAAACCTTCCAATTTCTCATTTATATTTAGCTTCACTAGAACCTTTTATTGAATATTATTAGAGGGTTAAAAAGAGAAAGAGAAAAAAAAAAGAGATGACTATTTTTCATCAAGGCAATAACAAATTATTCATTAATTTACAATATTATCAAGATGATAACAAAATGTTTATTAATGTACAATATTATCATATATAATATAAGAAGTAAAGAAAATATTCTTCACACTCTTTATAAAATATATTTATAAAATAAAAAATTAATCTATAATCGCACTTGTTAGTTTGAAAGGCCTCGGCCAAAAATTTCTCTTATATAATTTCTACTAAATTTTTTTACCTACAATTATATTATAACCATATTTTTTCGGTTAATAACTATGATAGAGAATATAACATACCATAAAATCAACCACAAAGTAAATAATTTTCTACTAAAATTTGAATTCTATTAAAAAAAATAACATCCATTTTATACCACCCCATTGCTTAAAAAAAATTATAATACAAAACTGCACTTTACTTTCACTAACCAAAATATACAGTAAAACTTAGCATTGTATCTCACGTGGAGTCAAATGTATACTCCCATAAATCAAATCAATACTCACATTTGTATTTTACGGGGATAATCACTCGGGGTGGTTAGTATGACCCGAGGGTTAACGTGTGGTAATAAATATTAGTGGAGTAGGCGTGTTCTGATCATTTTTCTTTTGGATGTGGAAGCAGCAGACTATTACGAGAAGCGGGGTTTAGGGTTTTAGGCGACCACGGTACCTTCATTCGGGACCGCAAAGTAGGTATGTAATGCTTTTGATCATATAATTAGTTTTCCATTCTTCTTTAAAAAACCCAAAATTGCCAGTGCGTTGGATTTGGTTGTAGTTTTTTCTGAGTGATTTTGGTAGCTTTTCCTTGTGCGTTGCAGTCAGTTTTCGAGTGCTCAGCGCTAAAGTAAACAATGGCAGATACCTACTGGAACAGATTCGCAGCTGAGAGGGACGGCCGCTCTGCGGCTCTTGCCTCTGCGGCCAAGCGCCCCCGCAATGAATACGGTATGTTTCGACGCTTTCGTTTAGGAGATTTTGTAGCAGGGTGTAAACATTTAGGGTTTGGGTTTAAGCTTATTTTCCAGGGTTTCAGGGGTGTTTTCTTCGTGGATGTGGCCTAGGGCATGCGCTCTGTGGTTGTATGGCATGAATGCTATGTGGCCAGGGACTATATTGCTGGCATGTTGTGAGGAATTTCTTTTAGGGTCTGTTTATTTTAAGCTATTGGTCCTATGAAGTTTTGATATCCCCGATTTCCTTATCTGGACTTTTTAAGCGTGTATTTAGAAAAGCTTTTGCGTTATTTCAGCGGATCTTTATAATAAAAACCGTTACTTTTTTATTATCTACTTTACTGTTGTATGGATTTGTTAGACTGGCATAAGTGAGAGACATTTAGAGGGCCTATCGGCGTTTTGGTTTTTTTGTCTGTAACAGTGCATTGAATCTAGTCTGTCCTGGATCGGGTGCCTTGAGGAAGGACTCTATCAGGTCATCCAATCATGAGTTTCTCATACTCCAGGATGCATATCCTTTGATCCTACAAATTGCTAAATTGATTTTTCACTGTGGCCGGGACCTTGTGTGCATTTCAAGATTCTATAATTCCATTTGATATTCTGTTTTACCTGGGATCAAGGCTTTTCCCTACCCAAGACATGCTCTGATATCTCCGCTGCTTTTTGGCCCGTAAAAGCTTAATTATGTCGGATGCATGACGTTTACTGCTCTGCGTCCTCGCGACTGTGGTTTTGGTGCTTGTAACTGTTCGCTTGAATTCTTGGTGGTTTTTTATGCACGCTGTCTATACAACAGTGCCCATTGGTTTACATTTCTCCATACTTGCAAATTGCTGAATTTAAGGGTTCCCAAACCTCTTTTGTGCCGATCGGGTTAGCTTCTAGTGCTTGTATAGCAGGCTTATTTCTATATGCATTTGTTGGTCTTAAGGCGAGTCAAGCTAGATTGAAGTAAAAATACACCCTTGTACAATTGGCATTGTTTCACTCAATCTCAAACATTAGTTCTATTTTTGAGCTATTGATGAACTTGCAAACTACTGAAATTTCATATCAACATTATTTGATACTTTGCCATTCAAGAAATTGATATGCGCAACCCGTGAGAAAAATCCATGCATTAATTTTGTTTAACGAGTTCATTTGAATGCAACAGATCTTTTGACATCTGGAAGCCGTGATGGACCTGGGTATCTTCCCCGAGAAGACCCCCGACTTGATGATAGAAGTCGGCGCTTATTGAGGGAAACGGATCCCCTTGGACCTGCTTATGATCGCTATGTTCGAAATGGGGTAACGGCCTAGATTCCTGTACATGTAGTAAACTTGATGTATTTCGTTATAAATAATGATGATGTTTACTGACCAAGCAACCATTTCTTCCACAGCTTTCTTCATATGGTTCAAGTGCATTAAATGCAGGAGACCTTGGTGGTCTAGGAACGGGGCTTGGCAGATCGGTTGGTAGTGGCTTAGCTGGTTCAGCCTTGGATGATCAGATTTTAATGGGACGTAGAGTGAGTGTGGATGCGGGCCTTGGGGGAAAAGGCCAAGGGCTGGGTTACAAGGATAGCCAGCTTAGAAATCCCTTTAGGAGGTCCGATGATCATCTACCACCAGATGCGTCCAACACCCTCTTTGTTGAGGGCCTCCCACCTAAGTGCACTCGCAGAGAAGCAGCTCACATATTCCGCCCTTTTGTTGGTTTCAAGGAAGTTAGGCTTGTAAACAAGGAGGCCAGAAATGTAAGTATGCAAATTATCAATTTATTTAATAATAAGTTTTATTCCTATTTGTATCAATAGTGCAATATAGAGACAATGCATAGTTAAAGTAACTACAACATATTGCATAATCTGAATAGTGTCACTGTTATTTGTTTGTTATAATTACAGCCTGGAGGAGAGCCTCTTGTTCTATGTTTTGTGGACTTTGATAATCCAAACTGTGCGGCAACTGCAATGGAAGCTCTCCAAGGTGTGCTGAGTTTTTTTAAGTTTTTTTAACATCAATGTTTCTGAGCTAAATGCTGTCTCTTCATGTGATGCACGATCTAGAGGTTCCCCTATCTGTTACGAGTCCTCAATTTTCATGGTTCTTTAATACTATTAGCTGTTAGGCTTGCAACAGTCAAAGTAATCTCTTGGTTTAGGTGCGGGCCTACTGTTTTAAATTTTTTGATTTTTTGGCTGGAATCTGGTAATATAATTTTCGGTGAGATAGTAATTTATTGCTGTTTAAATTGCATTTTTGAAATTCTTGGTGAGATAACATTTGTTTTGCTATTTACATTGCACTTTTGAATGTATAAATGGATTTAGCCCATGGAACACTCCCCCAGGGTGGGGTGCATGCATATCCTGCTTCCTATGAACCTGGGATGGGGGGATGTGTGGGAATTGTTTCCCCAGGTCCCTCTTTTGGGGAGATGTGGGGAGACACATGGGGGTGTGACACTTTTCACCAAACCTGGTGCTTCTGGGCACCTTGAAGCACCCCTTTTGAGGGGTGCTCAAAAGTACCCCTTTTGAAGGGCGACACATCCTCTGTCAATTTTGTCCAATAACCCTTAAAATTTTGTTTAATTATTAAAAACCTAAACTAATTTGCAATCCCGAACTCACTTATTCAACTTACTAAGCTTACCTTTGCTTGGCTAACTATCTAATTTACCAGTTAAATGTTGCCTGTTCTCTCGCAGTGCTCCTTTAATGCTTGTTGCCCATTTTTATATTCAGTTTCGACTGTTGAGTAATGACTCTAGATATTGATGACATCAGACTGATTCTTTGACTCTTCACTGTTTACTATTTTTGAGTTTGAGTTATATCAATTTTACGATTTCAGCCGTTAGACTTCAATATTTACTATCTTAGTACTAATTATATTCTAGAATGACGAATTCAAATTTTAAATCAATTGAGAATCGACAATGATGAATATGAATTAATGTATTTCATTATTGAATCTTGTGGTGTATGAATGAATGATGTAGTACTAATTATTTTCCAGAATGATGAATTTAAATTTTAAATCAATTTAGAATCTAGAAATGAATATGAATTAGTGTATTTCATTATTGAATCTTGTGGTGTGTGAAATAGATACCTGACCCCTGCCCCTCCTAAATTTCCCATTTGTCCCCCTGTGCATCTTCCCGCACCCATATCCCCCGTCCTAGGGTTTCAGAAACATAGAACAGTTAGATTGTGCTCTTGTTTTAACGTGTCAGACAATTTTTTTCTTCATGAAGATGTAATTCTAGTGTTTTTATTTAATATGTCACTGGCGGTAGTCAGCGACTCATTTGGTCTTTAAAATGTTTTTGAATGGTATACCCATGATCAAAGTTGAGCTGTGTCTAATCCGATTTTTGTTTTCAGGCTATAAGTTTGATGAGAATGAGAGAGACTCACCTAGTCTGAAGTTGCAATTTGCACGTTATCCTGGTCCAAGGGGGGGTGGTTCATCCTTTGGTCGTGACCGCGATGACTATCGTCGACGTTAATTTAACAGGTAAGATTTAATTTGAAGTCATAGCTTATACTCTTATTTATAATCAGACTTTTTAGAGGTAAGCGTTATGTGTTTTGTCAATTAAATCATCAAAATTATAGTTCTGGCAAGCATTGTAGTTTAATTGACATGAAGATGAGCTAGCTGGTTCTTTTATGATTTCACTATGCTAATTCAACTTGTAAATCTGTTGTATAAAGTTCAGAGTTATTATTTTATATATCTATTAATTTTTTTCTGAAATGTGCTACTGCAGATGGTTTCGGCTGTTGGCTATAACAATTTTGAAGGTGCAAGTATTGGATTGATAATTTATATGGATAATACACATCCTAGTCTTACATGGAAACGTCTTTGGTTTAGATAAATGGCATTGACCATTGTATTGCAGATGAGATTTTGGAGTTTAGGGTTGTGTTTTTATGCTTTGAGAACTAGCTGCAGGAACTTTTGTGTAACAGTGGCAGTTGTAATAGACTTGTTTGTGGTATGCTCAGCTTTCGTGCGTCCATCTAGTATTGACATGTTTGGTTAAATCTAGATCAATTTGTTACTCGTTTTTTGGTTAAAGAATAAGTCGTATAGATGAGAAGCCTTTTGAACACAAACCTGATAGCCTAGAATAATTCTTGTTAATTAATGATCAATTTGTTTTGTAGGGCTGTATCTTTATTAATCATGTTTTTTTTGTGAAGAGTTATTAGATAATGTAAAATCTGTCCTAATGAAGCGGACTTCCTTTGAGGAATGCATGGTAGTGATAATTTTCCATATCACTTAACAAAAGTAAAGCTTAACATAGTTGACAATTCTGCAAAAGTCGTTCAAAGATATAAACCAAAATGACCACAACAAAATATTACCACGTTTAGGAGGAGCCCATAATTTCGCTAATTGTCTTTGGTAAAATATTACCACGTTCAGGAGCCCATAATTTCGCTAATCGTCTTTTGGTAAAAAAAAGGGTGTTGAAAGTTTGACTTCTCGAGCAATTCTACAGAGGTGACTACATTTTCCTCCAATTTCCCATGGGTATGTGCTATTTCGTCAAGAAATCAATTTTTATGGGCATGTGCTATTTCGTCAAGAAATCAATTTTTATTCCACAAAACTGTGTTCAATAAACGTGTTTTTTTAGTTCATCTGGTCTGTATATTGCAGAAGTACGGTGGATTATATATACTTCCGGGGAGGATAAGTGACCGGATAAGTGATATGCTTGTCAACATATGTCTATCTAAAACTATTATTTTAGAGGGGATGGTATGTTTGTCAAGATGTCACTCTAAAACTACATGTTTTCAGGGCTTTATTTAATAATTATTGAATAATCTATCAGTATTATGGATGGTATGGATTCTAAAATATTTTAGAGGGGTTTTCAGGATTTAATTTAAATTCAGTATTATTAGGGGGATGGTAAGGATTTAAATGCTGTAAAAATTTTACAATGGTTTTAGTAATCTCAAACTATATATTGAGATTTATGTTATGTTCTTTAATAAATAAATTAATTATAATAATAATGTTAATTATGTATTATGATTTTTTTTAACATTTGGTATTAATAAGACTTTGTTATTGTGACATGACAACTTTATTGGTTCATAATCTTAATAACTGATGTATTTTGATGCCTGTACCTGTTTGACCAACATTTAATTTGTATAATTGTGTTAGTTAAAATATATAAATTATTAGAACATTTTATTTTCTTGCAAAACAAATCTGCTTTCTTGCGCTTTCATTGCAATTGTATTGTATGGGATCCCATATGGCTTGGGGTTGGCCCCGTTTTCATTTGCCCACTATTTTGGTGTGTGAATTGTGGTGGGTGTCGTGACCATGGGGTTGGGGCTAAAGCCTTAGCCTACGGTCTCGTTCCTTGTTCCTCTTGGGTATGGTGACCAGCGTTGGGGCTTAGCCCTGGCCCTACCCAGAACCATGCAAACATTGTAATTTAAATATAATTAGCATGTATTATATAACAAGTGACATGGTGGTGGTGCAACAATAATGCTATTGGTTGCTTGGTACTTGGTCATGAGGAGGCCACGTGTAGCCATTGGTATGTGGCAACTCCCTCATTAGGCCACTACAACAATGTTCAACCAATAAAACTAAACCACACCAACTAATTCCTTTGTGCCAAGTGTCGCCCAACCATTGTTGATGAAGAATCCAATCACTTGCCAAGTCATGGCCCAGCGAGTGTATGGACCATTGATTGGGCATCCTTGCAACTCAAATTTCATTTTTAGCTATTTTCCAAATCGATCATAACACGATTTCGGGAGCATCAATGATGGATTTGAGTGAAACGAGTTGCGTTATTGGATTTGAGTGAAATGAGTTGCGTTGGATCAGGGCGTCGAGCTCTATCCAATCTATCGAGTTTTAATCTTTGTCGCACAATTTTGTTCCACCAGATCACTCCTCCCCATTGGAAGCTTTTGGACCTACAAACACTCTTTATCAGGCAACAAATAGATGATGGTACATTTCCTTCACCCTTTCAGTCTCAATCCATTGAACTTTGCTTGAAATTGTCATTTTGAAATTTTAATGAAAATACATCATTTTTCTTGATTTTTGAGTCCTTATCTTGTTCTCATAGATGACAACCATAGAACAACAAACTGCCTTTGAAAGAATAAACACATTCCCTCCTCGGTCTCCAATAAAAGGAAACTTAAACAATCTCAAATTTGTCTCACCTTGAACGTTGTCGGCATGATGATGCTTACCATGTCTAGCGTTACACTTGGCTCGATTCTTGATCAAATGTGATTGTCATTGCCATGCACCATTCATTTTTAAAGACAACACATTATGAAACCCACAAGAAGTTTTGGAACCAATGTCCACTTCGTCAATTTGCTTTTGTTTTTGCTCTTTGACTTTTTCACTCTCTAACATTGATATCTTGTTCACATCAATGTTCAACAATGGTGCATGCTATTGCAAGTTTACTTCATTTTGTTTACCTCTTTTAGGAGGCAACATGTTAAACTCTTGAAACATCTTATTATGCTTACCATGTCTAGCCTTACACTTGGCTCAACACCTGATCAAATGTGATTGCCATTGCCATGCACCATTTATTTTTAAAGCTAGCACATATGAAACCCACAAGAAGTTTTGAAACCAATGTTCACTTTGTCAATTTGCTTTTGTTTTGGCTCTTTGATCTCTGCACTCTCTAACATTGATATCTTGTTCACATTAGTGTTCAACAATGATGCAGGTTGCTGCAAATTAACTTCATTTTGTTTACCTCTTTTAGGAGGCAACATGTTAAACTCCCGAAACATCTTATCGCATGAGTTAAAAACATCAATGAAATTAGAATTCAAACTTGATTAATATCTTTGAAAGGCCTTAGATTCCAAAACACTTTCATGTTTGATCATTAACAATGTAAAATTGACTAACATTAACAATCATTTTCGTTTATCTTGCATTTACAAGAGATGCATTCAAATTCTTGTTGTGTGCTTTAACAATGTACTCATTCCCATTTTTGAACAAATGATATTTGTTCTCATGGTGATGAAAAATAGCTCTCATGTCATATAGAGATAGGCTTTTCAAAACAATACAACATATACCAATTGGAATTACACAAATTCTACCCCATCTAGAAAGCTTGCGGTGATTGCAAATTTCAGTGTACATATTTTTGTCACATGCAATTTTGCATTGTCACATATCTAACTTAAATGATAAGGTTTAAGATGAGGAATGGTTTCTAAATTCAACTTGACACTCTTTTTTGAGATTTGCTTGTTAACCTCTATCAAACAATGTATCTATCTTGATATGTTTTGAAATAACTCTAATATGTAAAAGTTCTATTCTTGTTTTTTCATTTTAAATTTCATCGAGACAATTTGAAGAACTAGTACTTGCAATGCCTTTACCTTTCAATTGTCTTGCATTTACAAGAGATGCATTCAACTTCTTGTTGTGTGCTCTAACAATGTACTCATTCCCATTCTTGAACAAATGATATTTGTTCTCATGGTGATGAAAAATAGCTCTCATATCTCATATAGATATAGGCTTTCCAAAACAATACCACATATATCAATTGGAATTACACAACTCTACCCCATTTAGAAAGTTTGCAGTGATTGCAAATATCAGTGTACATATTTTTGTCACATGCAATTTTGCACTGTCACATATCTAACTTAAATGATAAGGTTTAAGACGAGGAATGTTTTCTAAATTCAACTTCTTGACACTCTTTTGAGATAAGAATTTTTTGTGAACCACTATCAAACAATGTATCTATCTTGATATGTTTTGAAGTAACTCTAATATGGAAAATCTCTATTCTTATTTTTTCATCTTAAATTTCATTGAGACAATTTGAAGAAGTAGTACTTGCAATATCCTTTCAAACCCATTGCTGTGATATTTGTTTCATTTCCAGAATCTGAACTTAAATCATGTTGTGTAGTTGCTGCTGCCTTCTCCTTCTTGTTCTTGAACTTTTTGGGTCTCATTTGTGGATGAAGTTTCCAATGATGATCTTTATCATGACCCTCTTTGAAGCAATGTTTACATGTGATTTTTTCTTTTTTCATCTAGATGGCAACATTCTTCTTCCCTTTACCTTTTTCTCTAGACTCAAAAGGAACTCTCACTAGTGTTTTCATAAGCATTTTTCCCTTTTGCCTCTAAATGAGTTCCCTGAACACAAACTTCATATAATTTTGTAGGTTAAATATGAAAATGATGTCTCAAATAACTATGCAATCCTCCAATGTATTTGAGCAAAGTATCTTGTGAGGACAAATTTATATCCAAAATCAAAGCTTTTTTCTTAAATTTTGAGTATATGATTGCACATTTTGCTCTTTAGCGTACTTAAAGTTTTGCCAATCCACAATGGCTTTTTGCATGTATGTGAATGGATAAAATTGCCTTTTTATTGTGACAATGGAATCATTCCAAGAGGAATAAAACCTTACCATGTTTTTTCGCGCCCTATTGAGTTTTGACTTCTCACCAAATTAGTGTTGTATCTTTCAATCTAAGAGAATCAAGCTAAATCTTGCTTTCATAATCTTTGACTCTTTGTATCTTGCAATACACTTCAACGTGACGAATCCAATTATCTAATCTGCTTTCTTGCGCTTTCATTGCAATTGTATGGGATCCCATATGGCTTGTGGTTGGCCCCATTTTCATTTGCCCACTATTTTGGTGTGTGAATTGTGGTGGGTGTCGTGACCATGGGGTTGGGGCTAAAGCCCTAGCCTACGGTCGCGCTCCTTGTTCCTCTTGGGTATGGTGACCAGCGTTGGGGCTTAGCCCTGGCCCTACCCAGAACCATGCAAACATTGTAATTTAAATATAATTAGCATGTATTATATAACAAGTGACATGGTGGTGGTGCAACAATAACGCTATTGGTTGCTTGGTACTTGGTCATGAGGAGGCCACATGGTAGCCATTGGTATGTGGCAACTCCCTCATTAGGCCACTACAACAATGTTCAACCAATAAAACTAAACCACACCAACTAATTCCTTTGTGCCAAGTGTCGCCCAACCATTGTTGATGAAGAATCCAATCACTTGCCAAGTCATGGCCCAGTGAGAGTATGGACCATTGATTGGGCATCCTTGCAACTCAAATTTCATTTTTAGCTATTTTCCAAATCGATCATAACACGATTTCGGGAGTATCAATGATGGATTTGAGTGAAATGAGTTGCGTTATTGGATTTGAGTGAAATGAGTTGTGTTGGATTCAGGGCGTCGAGCTCTATCCAATCTATTGAGTTTTAATCTTTGTCGCACAATTTTGTTCCACCAGATCACTTCTCCCCATTGGAAGCTTTTGGACCTCCAAACACTCTTTATTAGGCAACAAATAGATGATAGTACATTTCCTTCACCCTTTCAGTCTTAATCCATTGAACTTTACTTGAAATTGTCATTTTGAAATTTTGTTCCAAGAAGTTGAATGCATCTCTTGTAAATGCAAGACAAATGAAGATGATTTAGGTTCAGATTCTGGAAGAGTGATCTGGTGGAACAAAATTTCAAAATGACAATTTCAAGTAAAGTTCAATGGATTAAGACTGAAAGGGTGAAGGAAATGTACTATCATCTATTTGTTGCCTAATAAAGAGTGTTTGGAGGTCCAAAAGCTTCCAATGGGGAGGAGTGATCTGGTGGAACAAAATTGTGCGACAAAGATTAAAACTCAATAGATTGGATAGAGCTCGACGCCCTGAATCCAACGCAACTCATTTCACTCAAATCCAATAACGCAACTCATTTCACTCAAATCCATCATTGATGCTCCCGAAATCGTGTTATGATCGATTTGGAAAATAGCTAAAAATGAAATTTGAGTTGCAAGGATGCCCAATCAATGGTCCATACTCTCACTAGGCCATGACTTGGCAAGTGATTGGATTCTTCATCAACAATGGTTGGGCGACACTTGGCACAAAGGAATTAGTTGGTGTGGTTTAGTTTTATTGGTTGAACATTGTTGTAGTGGCCTAATGAGGGAGTTGCCACATACCAATGGCTACCACGTGGCCTCCTCATGACCAAGTACCAAGCAACCAATAGCATTATTGTTGCACCACCACCATGTCACTTGTTATATAATACATGCTAATTATATTTAAATTACAATGTTTGCATGGTTCTGGGTAGGGACAGGGCTAAGCCCCAACGCTGGTCACCATACCCAAGAGGAACAAGGAACGAGACTGTAGGCTAGGGCTTTAGCCCCAACCCCATGGTCACGACACCCACCACAATTCACACACCAAAATAGTGGGCAAATGAAAACGGGGCCAACCCCAAGCCATATGGGATCCCATACAATTGCAATGAAAGTGCAAGAAAGCCTATATCTATATGAGATATTGCCATTGCCATGCACCATTCATTTTTAAAGCCAACACATTATGAAACCCACAAGAAGTTTTGGAACCAATGTCCACTTCGTCAATTTGCTTTTGTTTTTGCTCTTTGACTTTTTCACTCTCTAACATTGATATCTTGTTCACATCAATGTTCAACAATGATGCATGTTATTGCAAGTTTACTTCATTTTGTTTACCTCTTTTAGGAGGCAACATGTTAAACTCCTGAAACATCTTATTATGCTTAACATGTCTAGCCTTACACTTGGCTCAACTCCTGATCAAATGTGATTTCCATTGCCATGCAACATTTATTTTTAAAGCCAACACATATGAAACCCACAAGAAGTTTTCAAACCAATGTCCACTTTGTCAATTTGCTTTTGTTTTGGCTCTTTGACCTCTGCACTCTCTAACATTGATATCTTGTTCACATCAGTGTTCAACAATGATGCACGTCGCTGCAAATTCACTTCATTTTGTTTACCTCTTTTAGGAGGCAACATGTTAAACACCTGAAAAATCTTATCGCATGAGTTAAAAACATCAATGAAATTAGATTTCAAACTTGATTAATATCTTTGAAAGGCCTTAGATTCCAAAACACTTTCATGTTTGATCATTAACAATGTAAAATTGACTAAAATTAACAATCATTTTCGTTTGTCTTGCATTTACAAGAGATGCATTCAACTTCTTGTTGTGTGCTTTAACAATGTACTCATTCCCATTTTTGAACAAATGATATTTGTTCTCATGGTGATGAAAAATAGCTCTCATGTCATATACAGATAGGCTTTTCAAAACAATACAACATATACCAATTGGAATTACACAAATTCTACCCCATCTAGAAAGCTTGCAGTGATTGCAAATTTCAGTTTACATATTTTTGTCACATGCAATTTTGCATTGTCACATATCTAACTTAAATGATAAGGTCTAAGATGAGGAATGGTTTCTAAATTCAACTTCTTGACACTCTTTTTTGAGATTTGCTTGTTAACCTCTATCAAACAATGTATCTATCTTGATATGCTTTGAAATAACTCTAATATGGAAAAGTTCTATTCTTGTTTTTTCATCTTAAATTTCATTGGGACAATTTGAAGAACTAGTACTTGCAATGCCTTTACCTTTCAAACTCATTGTTGTGATCTTTGTTTCATTTCCAGAATCTGAACCTAAATCATCTTCATTTGTCTTGCATTTACAAGAGATGCATTCAACTTCTTGTTGTGTGCTCTAACAATGCACTCATTCCCATTCTTGAACAAATGATATTTGTTCTCATGGTGATGAAAAATAGCTCTCATATCATATAGATATAGGCTTTCCAAAACAATACCACATATATCAATTGGAATTACACAACTCTACCCCATCTAGAAAGTTTGCAGTGATTGCAAATATCAGTGTACATATTTTTGTCACATGCAATTTTGCATTGTCACATATCTAACTTAAATGATAAGGTTTAAGACGAGGAATGGTTTCTAAATTCAACTTCTTGACACTCTCTTTTGAGATAAGATTTTTTTGTGAACCACTATCAAACAATGTATCTATCTTGATATGTTTTGAAGTAACTCTAATATGGAAAATCTCTATTCTTATTTTTTCATCTTAAATTTCATTGAGACAATTTGAAGAAGTAGTACTTGCAATGTCCTTACCTTTCAAACCCATTGCTGTGATATTTGTTTCATTTCCAGAATCTGAACCTAAATCATGTTGTGTAGTTGCCGCTGCCTTCTCCTTCTTGTTCTTGAACTTTTTGGGTCTCATTTGTGGATGAAGTTTCCAGCGATGATCTTTATCATGACCCTCTTTGAAGCAATGTTTACATGTGATTTTTTCTTTTTTCATCTAGATGGCAACATTCTTCTTCCCTTTACCTTTTTCTCTAGACTCAAAGGAACTCTCACTAGTTTTTTCATAAGCATTTTTCCGTTTTGCCTCTAAATGAGTTCCCTGAACACAAACTTTATCTAGTTTTGTAGGTTAAATATGAAAATGATGTCTCAAATAACTATGCAATCCTCCAATGTATTTGAGCAAAGTATCTTGTGAGGACAAATCTATATCCAAAATCAAAGCTTTTTTCTTAAATTCTGAGTATATGATTGCACATTTTGCTCTTTAGCTTACTTAAAGTTTTGCCAATCCACAATGGCTTTTTGCATGTATGTGAATGGATAAAATTGCCTTTTTATTGCGACAATGGAATCATTCCAAGAGGAATAAAACCTTACGATGTTTTTTCGTGCCCTATTGAGTTTTGACTTCTCACCAAATTAGTGTTGTATATTTCAATCTAAGAGAATCAAGCTGAATCTTGCTTTCATAATCTTTGACTCTTTGTATCTTGCAATACACTTCAACGTGACGAATCCAATTATCTAATCTGCTTTCTTGCGCTTTCATTGCAATTGTATGGGATCCCATATGGCTTGGGGTTGGCCCCGTTTTCATTTGCCCACTATTTTGGTGTGTGAATTGTGGTGGGTGTCGTGACCATGGGGTTGGGGCTAAAGCCCTAGCCTACGGTCTCGCTCCTTGTTCCTCTTGGGTATGGTGACCAGTGTTGGGGCTTAGCCCTGGCCCTACCCAAAACCATGCAAACATTGTAATTTAAATATAATTAGCATGTATTATATAACAAGTGACATGGTGGTGGTGCAACAATAACGCTATTGGTTGCTTGGTACTTGGTCATGAGGAGGCCACGTGGTAGCCATTGGTATGTGGCAACTCCCTCATTAGGCCACTACAACAATGTTCAACCAATAAAACTAAACCACACCAACTAATTCCTTTGTGCCAAGTGTCGCCCAACCATTGTTGATGAAGAATCCAATCACTTGCCAAGTCATGGCCCAGTGAGTGTATGGACTATTGATTGGGCATCCTTGCAACTCAAATTTCATTTTTAGCTATTTTCCAAATCGATCATAACACGATTTCGGGAGCATCAATGATGGATTTGAGTGAAACGAGTTGCGTTATTGGATTTGAGTGAAATGAGTTGCGTTGGATTCAGGGCGTCGAGCTCTATCCAATCTATTGAGTTTTAATCTTTGTCGCACAATTTTGTTCCACCAGATCACTCCTCCCCATTGGAAGCTTTTTGACCTCCAAACACTCTTTATCAGGCAACAAATAGATGATAGTACATTTCCTTCACCCTTTCAGTCTTAATCCATTGAACTTTGCTTGAAATTGTCATTTTGAAATTTTAATGAAAATACATCATTTTTCTTGATTTTTGAGTCCTTATCCTGTTCTCATAGATGACAACCATAGAACAACAAACCGCCTTTGAAATAATAAACACATTCCCTCCTCGGTCTCCAATAAAAGGAAACTTAAACAATCTCAAATTCGGCTCACCTTGAACATTGTCGTCATGATGATGCTTACCATGTCTAGCCTTACACTTGGCTCGATTCTTGATCAAATGTGATTGCCATTGCCATGCACCATTCAATTTTAAAGCCAACACATTATGAAACCCACAAGAAGTTTTGGAACCAATGTCCACTTTGTCAATTTGCTTTTGTTTTGGCTCTTTGATCTCTGCACTCTCTAACATTGATATCTTGTTCACATCAGTGTTCAACAATGATGCACGTTGCCGCAAATTCACTTAATTTTGTTTAGCTCTTTTAGGAGGCAACATGTTAAACTCCTGAAACATCTTATTATGCTTACCATGTCTAGCCTTACACTTGGCTCAACTCCTAATCAAATGTGATTGCCATTGCCATGCACCATTTATTTTTGAAGCCAGCGCATATGAAACCCACAAGAAGTTTTGAAAGCAATGTCCACTTTGTCAATTTGCTTTTGTTTTGGCTCTTTGATCTCTGCACTCTCTAACATTGATATCTTGTTCACATCAGTGTTCAACAATGATGCACGTTGCTGCAAATTCACTTCATTTTGTTTACCTCTTTTAGGAGGCAACATGTTAAACTCCTGAAACATCTTATCGCATGAGTTAAAAACATCAATGAAATTAGATTTCAAACTTGATTAATATCTTTGAAAGGCCTTAGATTCCAAAACACTTTCATGTTTGATCATTAACAATGTAAAATTGACTAACATTAACAATCATTTTCGTTTGTCTTGCATTTACAAGAGATGCATTCAACTTCTTGTTGTGTGCTTTAACAATGTACTCATTCCCATTTTTGAACAAATGATATTTGTTCTCATGGTGATGAAAAATAGCTCTCATGTCATATAGAGATAGGCTTTTCAAAACAATACAACATATACCAATTGGAATTACACAAATTCTACCCCATCTAGAAAGCTTGCAGTGATTGCAAATTTCAGTTTACATATTTTTGTCACATGCAATTTTGCATTGTCACATATCTAACTTAAATGATAAGGTTTAAGATGAGGATTCGTTTCTAAATTCAACTTCTTGACACTCTTTTTTGAGATTTGCTTGTTAACCTCTATCAAACAATGTATCTATCTTGATATGTTTTGAAATAACTCTAATATGGAAAAGTTCTATTCTTGTTTTTTCATCTTAAATTTCATTGAGACAATTTGAAGAACTAGTACTTGCAATGCCTTTACCTTTCAAACTCATTGTTGTGATCTTTGTTTCATTTCCAGAATCTGAACCTAAATCATCGTCATTTGTCTTGCATTTACAAGAGATGCATTCAACTTCTTGTTGTGTGCTCTAACAATGTACTCATTCCCATTCTTGAACAAATGATATTTGTTCTCATGGTGATGAAAAATAACTCTCATATCATATAGATATAGGCTTTCCAAAACAATACCACATATATCAATTGGAATTACACAACTCTACCCCATCTAGAAAGTTTGCAGTGATTGCAAATATCAGTGTACATATTTTTGTCACATGCAATTTTGCATTGTCACATATCTAACTTAAATGATAAGGTTTAAGACGAGGAATGGTTTCTAAATTCAATTTCTTGACACTCTCTTTTGAGATAAGATTTTTTTGTGAACCACTATCAAACAATGTATCTATCTTGATATGTTTTAAAGTAACTCTAATATGGAAAATCTCTATTCTTATTTTTTCATCTTAGATTTCATTGAGACAATTTGAAGAAGTAGTACTTGCAATGTCCTTACCTTTCAAACCCATTGCTGTGATATTTGTTTCATTTCCAGAATCTGAACCTAAATCATGTTGTGTAGTTGCCGCTGCCTTCTCCTTCTTGTTCTTGAACTTTTTGGGTCTCATTTGTGGATGAAGTTTCCAGCGATGATCTTTATCATGACCCTCTTTGAACTAATGTTTACATATGATTTTTTCTTTTTTCATCTAGATGGCAACATTCTTCTTCCCTTTACCTTTTTCTCTAGACTCAAAAGGAACTCTCACTAGTTTTTTCATAAGCATTTTTCCCTTTTTCCTCTAAATGAGTTCCCTGAACACAAACTTCATCTAGTTTTGTAGGTTAAATATGAAAATGACGTCTCAAATAACTATGCAATCCTCCAATGTATTTGAGCAAAGTATCTTGTGAGGACAAATCTATATCCAAAATCAAAGCTTTTTTCTTAAATTCTGAGTATATGATTGCACATTTTGCTCTTTATCTTACTTAAAGTTTTTCCAATCCACAATGGCTTTTTGCATGTATGTGAATGGATAAAATTCCCTTTTTATTGCGACAATGGAATCATTCCAAGAGGAATAAAACCTTACCATGTTTTTTCACGCCCTATTGAGTTTTGACTTCTCACCAAATTAGTGTTGTATCTTTCAATCTAAGAGAATCAAGCTGAATCTTGGTTTCATAATCTTTGACTCTTTGTATCTTGCAATACACTTCAACGTGACGAATCCAATTATCTAATCTTTCTACATTTATCTCTCCATTGTACATACAGAATTCAAACTTAAGCAAATGAGTTTTACCATAACCCATTGAGGAATTTGGATGTGTTTGTGAAAGGGTAGAAGAAGTTGAAGATGAGGATGAGGATGATCATGGAGCTGAAGGTGGTGGTTTGTTACCATTCTCTCCATTCCCTTTTGGAGGTTTGTCTCATTTTCCTCCTTGATTTTTTGAACTTTCTCCATACAATCTGGAATTCTTCTCCTCATACATAACCTTAACCATCTCTGACATCTCAAAGAATGCCTTTTTGAAAGACTTGTGATCTTCAAACATCTCTTTAAGACCTTCATGTGCCATAACTATTGAAGCTGGAGGTATATTTGTTCTCCTTAAAACAATTCAAGATCCCATGTCAACAAGTTCTCCTTCTTCTCTTTTGAGCTTCAACCTTGTAAGCATAAAAAAAAACACTTGCAAACAAATCAAATCTTCACAAAAACATGTTGCTTTGATACCAAAATGATCTGAATGTGTAAACTTAAAGATTTTAAACAATTTGCAAGTTAACTTTATGTGTTTTGGCCCTTGGGTAGAGGATCAGTTTATTATACACATACACAAGTAAAATTTAACCAAATTTTACAGTGAAACAGAGACAAATAAGCATATTTGAAACACAACACAAAGCATGATAAATGAGTTCACTCCTCTTTTGGGTTACATCTCATGATCCAACTTCCAATGCAATGCCTCTTTTATTCAAATGCTCAAAAGTGTGTTTACATGCTTTACACAGATCAAATAGTAGAATTGATGTCTCCAATGGATCCATCATTATCAAAAACCCCTATTTTGGTTCTATTTGCACCCCATTTGGCCAAAAACTGAGAAAGTTATGTTTGTTTCTTCATTTTTGCAAATTTTGTAGCTAACCATCCTCTAATTCGGCCTCAACTTGGCTTGAGCACCCCAAACGTGGAACCGACTTATTAAACCTGACACAATTTTCACTTGGCGAACAAATTTGTAGGACCGTTAAGGGTGCCATTAAGCTCCTAGTCGAAAATTTAGGTCACATGAGGGCCATGTGCCCAGGGGCCGGGGCTAATTGCTCGCCCCCATCGGTTTGGCCCCCAACCGCTTGATACACGGTCTTATTGTTCCATGGAACTTGGGTTTAGTGCTAAATTTCCCCGTTCGTCTTACGCTTCTTTTGTGGTCATATGGGATCTCATGTGGTTTGGGGTTGGCGCCCTTTTCATCCGACCACAGGCACTGTGACCATGGGGTTGGGGCTAAAGCCTTGGCCCACGATCGCACCTCTTGGTCCTCTTGGATGCGGTGAGTAGGGTTGGGGCTTAGCGCCGATCCTACCCCCAACCATGCCAACATTATAATTTAAGTATAATGCAGATACTTTATATAACAAGTGACATGGTGGTGGCGCAACAGTAAATCTATTGGTTGCTTGGTACTTGGTCTCGTGTTTGACTCGTGGGGGTGCTGTTCGACCTCCAAACAAATTTTGGTTGGCTATGAAAAGGCCATGTGGTAACCACTGGTTGGTCCATGTGGCACTCTCGCATTGGGCCACCACAACAATGTTCAACCAATAAAACTAAACCACGCCAACCAATCACCTGATGCCAAGTGTCGACCAACCATTGGCTGATGAAGAACCCAGTCACTTGCCAAGTCATGGCCTAGTCAGCGTACAAATTGTACACTGGGCATCCTAATGCATTACAAATCCTATTTAAACTTGAAAATGATATCGACTCATTTGAATAACTGGTATCCTACTGAGCTTGGTCTAAGAGAGGACCAATTACAAAAAAATACACTTAACATTTTGTTACAAAAATTGAAAGAATAATTTTAATTGTTGCAAGGAACCCTGTTGCACATATATCATTTAAATGTTGTAAATAACTCTATTTTTTGTGAGTGAATTAACTGTAGAGACAAAAAGGTTGCTAAACCAAAACTGGTGCATTTCGAATTCCAATAGAAAGATGTCCTAATGGAGAGAGAACTTTTCTTCAAAACAACTTGTAGGAACTTGAAAATTTTTTGTCACTGTCCCTCCATTTCTCTAGTAGAGAAGATTCAAGTCAACTGTTTTAGCATATTACTATTTGCAATTTGAATCTACAAGGAATTTCTCCCTGATATTAGAGCTGAAATCACTATAAAAGAGGAGAATACGACTTTGTTTTTTGCAGGAGAAATCGAATTTGCAGTATCATACTTCAGAGCCAACAAGATGTCGTTCTACGAAGTGAGACTTGAATATGCCTTTGATGGTAGTTCGAACTATATTGCTTGGAAGGACAAGATGGAGGCAATGTTGGAAGTCAACGAGCTTAAGGAACTCATAGACAAATGCATTCCTAAGCCAACTGATGCTTAGGATCTGGCAGAGTGGAGAAAGTGTGTGTCAAAGGCGAGAAGATTGTCCTAGGAGTTTGAGATCATATTGTCTCGAACCTCCACGGTAATGAAACTCCATTTGCAATGTGGAAGGCCTTGACCAACTTGCTTCAAAACAACAGTGTCCATAGGAAGCTGGCACTAAAGGACAAGCTTAGAAATATCAAGATGGAGAAGGGCTACACAACACTGAAGTACTTGACCAAGTTCACTCAATGTTGGGATGAGCTTGGAAGTGTCGGTGTTATAGTTGCTGAAGACGGTCTGGTGATCCTAACACTTCTAGGCCTTCCCAAGAGCTGGCACAACTACCAGAACTCAGTTAATGTGAGGGAGTGATTATGGTCCGACTTGGTACAAGAAGAGATTCGGTGGCCAAAGATAAATCCTCATTTGATCATGATGATGAGGAGAACCGTGCCTTAGCTGGAAATACAAAGAAAGGGAAGGGGAAGTCATCACATTCCAAATCAGATTCGAGTTAGGGCGACAAGAAGGACATGTAGAAGATCAAGTGTTTTCACTATCATGAGATGAGATAATATGCCACAAAGTGTTCGTACAATAAGACCGGTAAGAAACCCTCATGGGGAGCGATAGGCGAAGCTTTTGCTTCACAATTCGAGCTAGATTTCACCCTCATCGCTTGTGTGGTGACATCGGTGATGGGTAGTGTGTGGTACCTGGATAATGGGGCCTCGTTCCATATGAATGACAACAAAGAGTTCTTCAGTGACTTGGAGGAGAAGGACCTCCAAATGCACATCGAGATGGGAGATGATGGGAGGTATAATGCAATCAACATCAGTACTGTTACCTTTCAGAGGGAGTTTGGTTCTCCTCTCACATTAAAAGATATCATGTATGTTTCGGGGTTGAAGAAGAATTTGGTTCAGTTGCCATGTTAGAGGACTGTGGCTACAATATGATATTTAGCAAAGGAAAAGCTTTCCTTTGTCACATAGCCTTAGGACAGGTGAAGCAGATTGGGGTTTGGGTGAAGAACCACTACAAATTGGATGTAGAAGATTGTGCTGCTTTGAGCACAAAAGCAGAGAAGGTGCAGAGCCGAGACATCGATGAGTTGTGGCATAGAATATTGGGTCACTTGCACCACGGAGCTTTGAAGATCATGCATCAAATTTCTATAGGAATTCCCAAGGGTACACTAGTGCAGAGAGACACATGCAAAGGGTGTACATTGGGTAAGTACATCAAAGCTTTCTTTCATGATAAATATAGTCGAGCACACACAATCTTTGCTAGAGTTCACTCAAAAGTGTGTGGACCGTTCTCAATGACATCCATGGCCAAGAACATATATTATGTAATATTTGTTGATGATTTTTCTTGTAAGTGTTGGATTTTCTTCATGCAGAAAAAAGGTTAGACGATCGCTAAATTTTGTGAATTTCAAGCACTTTTTGAGAAATATACTTGCAAAAAAGTTAAATCTCTCAGAAGTGATAACAGTGGAGAATATGTGTCGAATGAATTCAAGAACTTCTATGCATTAGAAGGCATTGAACAAGAGTTAATAACACCTCATAACCCACAATAGAATTGAGTGGCTGAAAGGAAGAACAAAAGTATTGTGGGAGTGGCATGGGCGATGTTACATGATCAGGGCCTACCATTGCACTTGTGGGATGAAGCATGCAACACAACTATTTATTTATAGAACACAAACTCTCATCGCTGTCTTAGGATGAGTACACTAAAAGAAGTTTTTTCAGGTATGAAACTAGATGTGGCACACTTCAAGATCTTCCGTTCATCAGTGTATTATCACATTACTAAGGATGCATAGAAAAAGCTAGAGTCAACGACTAAGTTGGGCATATTTGTGGGGTACACTGATACACCTCACAACTATCTGGTGTACTTTCCATCCAATAGGATGACAACGGTTAGTAGAGATGTGAAGTTCAATGAAGAGAAGGCCATGAGATGTTCCCTTGAGAGGGAGCTTTAGTTATAGGTAGATGAGGAGCTTTTAGCTCGAAAGGAGGAGCCTTAGGATGATGGGGAGCAGCCACATGCATAGGAGAAAATAGTGGAAACACCCACTCACACAAAGAGTTCTAGAGATGGAAGGAAGCACACCAGAGACACTGACAGATTGATGCATGATGTTAGAGAGAATGTGGAAGCACCCACATCACAACACATACAGAGGAGGTCACTAGATCAGTACACTGACTACATGGATCTGATGAGTGAGAGTGTAGAGGTTGAGCTATCCTCATTCGAGGAGGCAATGTAGTGACAAGTATGCGCTGATGCCATGGTTGAAGAGTATGACTCCATTTTTAGAAAAAATGTTTGGGAAATTGTCCCAAGACCAGTGGACAAGTCAGTGGTGAGTTCCAGATGACTTTACAAAGTAAAACAAGTAATAGATGAGAGTGTGGAGAAACACAAGGCCAAATTTGTGGGGAGGGTTCTCTCAAGTGGAGGGAATTGATTGCGAGGAAACCTTTGCTCCAGTAGCAAGGTACTCTTCAATCAGATCTATTCTAGCACTGACAACACAGATGGGATGGAAGATACATCATATGGATGTGAATACAACATTCCTCAACCATATGATTGAGGAAGATGTGTTTATCGAGCAACCGAAAGGATGTAAGACATTCAACAGAAAGTCGAATGTGTGTAGACTTAAGCGAGTACTGTATGGACTAAAACAAGCACCCTGTACTTGGTACACCAAAATTGACAACTATTTCACTGGGCTGGGCTTCACCAAAAGTGAAGCAAATGCGAACCTTTACCATATTGTGGATGAAGGTAAATTGTTGATTATAATATTATATGTCGATTATTTTATTCTAACAGGTGATTAGAAGCTAATAAAATCTTGCAAAGAGGATCCTGCAAGAGAATTCAAGATGAGGGACTTACGGCTCATGCATTACTTTCTTGGTATGGAAGTATGGAAAGAAGACGATGAACTATTTGTCTCTTAGGGCAAATATGCCAACGATATATTAAAGAAATTACACATGGAGAACAACAAACCCATGAAGACTCCTCTAGCAAGAAACCAGAGGAAGGAAGATGCTACTTTAGGTGAAGTACCGGAGGCTACTATTTATAGACAACTTGTGGGTTCACTTATGTATTTGGTGAACACATGATCAGAGATGTGTTTTCAGTTAAAAAATTTAGTCAAGCCCTGGTTAAGCGAACCAAACTTTATTGGAATACAACTAAACATGTGTTGAGATACCTTAGAGGCACCACTCAGTGTGGTTGTTGGTACAAACAAATAGAGGGAGTGAAACTTCAAGGCTTCATAGATGTAAATTGGGCAGGAAGTCCATTCGACAGAAAGAGCACATTAGGGGGAATCTTCAGTATTGGGTCAACACCAATTTCTTGGTATAGCAGAAAGCAGAGATTAGTTGCACTCAGTTCAACAGAAACAAAGTACATTGTTGCTAGTCAAGCAATTTGTGAGGCTATCTGGATGAGGAAGATCCTTGTTGGATTATCTGGTCAGCAGATGGATCTTATAGTGATTTATTGTGACAATTAGAGTTGTATCAAACTCTTTGAGAATCCATTTTTCAGGATCGGTCCAAGCATATTGACATCTGGTATCACCATCTATGAGATTGTGTGTAGAGGAGAATCATGTTGCTAGAATACATTCCTACAGAAGAGCAAGATACAAATATTTTGACAAAGGCATTGTCAAGATGAAAATTCGAGTTTCACAGAGGCAAGATTGGGGTAGCAGATAATTCCTTTCTTATTGAGAAGGAGTGTTGAAAATGCAACAAGAAAATCCTAATTTAATTTTTTCTTTGAATTAAATTAGGAATTAAATTGTAATTCTAATTCTCATAACAATTTGTAATAGTTAACTAAGTTAATCTGACTTAGTTGGCTCAATTAATTCAAGTTTCACAGAGGCAAGATTGGGGTAGCAGATAATTCCTTTCTTGTTGAAAAGGAGTGTTGGAAATGCAACAAGAAAATCCTAATTTAATTTTTTCTTTGAATTAAATTAGGAATTAAATTGTAATTCTAATTCTCATAACAATTTGTAATAGTTAACTAAGTTAATTTGACTTAGTTGGCTCAATTACTTCGAGTTGGGAGTCTAACTAGAGTCATGTAGAGTCTATACTACTTTTTAGGAGCCCTGTTTGAGTTAATTTTGAGTTGTAATAATTTAATTCAGTTTAATTGAGTTAAATTCAGTTAAACTAGTTCCAACTGATGGAAGAATTAGTGGGAGATCTAGTAGTGAGATGTAACTTGTAGTAGTGGGGTGTAGCCAACACTGCTCAACCAATGAACTAAAGATTCACTCATAATTAACTCATGCACGTTAGATAAGAGAAAAACCCAATTGAGATTGGAGTTCAGGGGTTGTGTACTATCAGGTGTATAATCATCCGAATTGTACAGGGGGCACATGCCATTAGAGGAATACCTATGACGATTGCACAATTCATATTTGTGGAATTTCGCAATTAAATATGGGTTAATTTCCTAGGAAAATGCACAAGGAAATAGGAGCTTGGAAGGAAACAAATTTGGCTAGGTATTGGCTGGAGATTGTTTGTGAAGCGGTGAGATAGATTAAGATAGTGCAGAGGTTGTTCGGTCTTGAACAAAGCATTGTAATCTTCTCATATTTTCTAATTAATGCGATATACATATAGCAAGGATTTTTCGCTATGGCTTTCCTCGTAAAATTATCGTGTTATGTGTGATTGAATTATTTCTCTTTTATGCTTCGTGATTTCATCGATCAATTATTATTTCTGCTAATGAGTAGAGTAAATTCAAGTCAATTGTTTTAGCATATTACAATCTCCTGTTTGAATCTTAAAGTAATTTCTACATTAGGGTTGAGCGGAGGTCAATTTACTGAACGAGTAGGCCAAATTATTAAATTAGAGATGTTGATTTTCAGTCTTGGAAGAAGGCTAAATCCATCATATTATAGGGGCCGAATTCATGGTTTTTCAATGAGGTCAAAAATTGGTGTTATAGGGGTTGAAATTACATTGTATCGAGGGTTGCGCTGATGCGTTGAGTTTATAGAATGTCTTGTAGGATGAAACCATAGTGCTAGTCAATCTTCTAGGTGGTTTTGAATTGTTGAAGAAACAAAATCATAATTTGTGGAGGTTTAGTTTCATAGCGTAGGATTGGAGAAGGGCTACACCGAAAATAACCCTAGTGAAGTAAAGGGTGATCTAAGGGTCTAATTGTAGTGTCCAGGGGGATCTCCCCCATCCTAGGGGGCTAAATTTAATAATTTGAACCCTTGATTTTTTGAAGTTGACTATGGAGGATCAATTTTGTGGAGTTATTTCGAGGTAGGCAACAAGTTTGACTTGCACTACCCTCTGAAGGTCGAGATATAACCCGGGAGTTGAAATATTTAATTATGCGCTGAATTCTAAGAAGGCCGTTTTTTCTCACTTTATCCCAAGTTATTTGGGCCAAATTGATTTTCAGAAAGTAGAGCAAACCCTTGGCCTAATCTTTCTTATGGAAAACTAATTCTATGGGGTAGACCCAACAAATTTGGGGAGTCGATTTGATTTAGGTTGCGAAGAGTCTCTGACTACGCGTAATTGGAATTTGAATTTGTGGGGCTGCAAAGTGTGACCCATCTAGCCAATGAAGATGGGGAATATTATGCAAATAAAAATTGATGGTTTTGTTAACAAGAAACTAAGATATGAGTGTACTACTTCAATATGGAGAAGTTAGGGTATCGAGATTAGAACTGATCATTGTTAAGCTAGAACGACCATGTGCTTCTGTTGTGGTAATTTCTCATCAAGTTGTTCTATCAACTTTATATGCATATTTTGATGATAAAACTTTGAAAGAAATTCCCCCATCCCAGGAGGTTAAATTTGATCAATTGAACCTTTGATTGTGGAGGATCAATTTTGTGGAGTTATTTCAAGGGAAGCAGCCAAGTTTGATTCACACTATCCTCCGGAGGTCAAGATTTAATCTAGGGGTTGAAATATTTTATTATGCACTGAGTTCTAAGTAGGCCATTTTTTGTCGTTCTATCATAGGGTTATTTGGGGCCAAATTGATTTGTAGAAAACAGAGAAAACCCTTGGCCAAATCTTTCTTATGGTGAATTAATTCTATGGGGTAGACCCAACTAATATGGGGAGTTGATTTGATTTGGGTTGTGTAGTGTCTCTAACAACATGTAATTGGTTTTTGAATCTGTGGGTCTGCAAAGTGTGACTCATCCAACTAGTGAAGATGGGGAACACTATGCAAAGGAATTAGTTGATTTTTTTAACAGGAAATCAAGTTATGAGTGTACTACTTCTATATGGAGAAGCTAAGGTACTGAGATTAGAATTGGTTATTATTAAGCTAGAATGACCACATGCTTATGTTGTGTTAATTTCTCATCAAGCTGTTCTATGAGCTTTATATGCATATTTCGCTGATAAACCTTTGAAAGAAGTTCCACATATTGACGTACCATTACATAGGATAATTGAGATACTAGTGGGCATGATAGGTGTCCATGAAATGTTGTATGAGATCATGGATTCAAAAGTGTAAGTAGGATGATTTGTTTGTCTTGCATTTTAACATGATACATTGACAAATTGTAATTGAGATTCAAATGGGCATCATTGGTGTCCATGAAACACTATCTAAGTATAATGATTCATAATTGTAGGTGAGATGATATATTTGTCCTGTATTTTTAAAAAATACCCCTATAGCGGGAAAACACATAATTGAGCAGAATTGCAAGTTAAGGGGCTCAATGTGTGACCGAGGGATACCAAGTTTAAGTTTCTAAGACGTCGAGTTAAAGCCGGAAGCAGTTGGTGGTTTCCAATTTGGAAGGGGGTCCTAGTCCATTGATTCACTCATACTATCAACGTGATGAGATTAATTGTGAACAATGGAATTCTATCAAGTGTTCAACTCTTCTCCTACATCAGTACAATAGTACGCATATTGATTTCTTGATAAAAATGTTGTCAATGAAAAATGAACATAGTAGATTAACAAACCTTTCTGAGAGGGAGTCCATTTTACTCTTCATCACAAGTAGCCGATGGATTTACAAAAAGAATAGGAAGTTGGAAATTGATTGTTCATACCGGGGTCAAATCTAATGTTTATCAAGATAGAGGGTGTCAGCTCTAAATTGGAGGACTTAGATGCATGTTTGTTCAAAGTAGCCTATTTTGATTGGAGGATATTAAGTTGGGCATTGAAGCCATCAATGCTTGCTTTGATCCATCACAGGTTTATGGAACATTCTTGAATGGAAGTAAGACTTTCATTTGCTTCTTTCCTTAGTGATATTACAAGGATAACTGCTCATATTATCCCTACAATGATGACATTCTACTAAGGGTTTTACAGTTGATTGTTGATATCTTCCAAGGATTGTGTTATGCAACCAACTCATAAAATAGAAGAAAATATAGATCAATGACTTCCAAATCAGCCTCTTTGAGGGGGAAACCCCCTTTACATTACACAAATGAACAATTCTTGGATGATACAAATGACAAAACCTCCTTTCTATATAT
>APFE031264281.1:44102-114002 GCA_000404065.3 Pinus taeda | reverse complement strand
ATGAGTGCCCACACTTCTTCATCATTCTTCCATTCATCCCTTGCTTCATTTATCCAATCTGGTTGGATAATAGAAATGGTGCAAAACAATGCTTCCACATCTTCGTCTTTTCTTGAGAGTGCATCTGAAACAACATTTTTCTTCCCTTTTTTGTAGATGATTTCAAATTCATGTTGAAACATCTTTGTGACCCATTTTTGCTGCTCTTCTGAAGATAATATTTTTTCTAAAAAGTATTTAAGATTATCATGATCCGTTTTTATCTTGAAGTGTCTTCCCATTAGGTAGGGTCGCCATTTCTTAAGTGCATGTAGTATTGCCAACATTTCCTTCTCATAAATAGCTATGTGTAAATACTTTCCTTTGATTGGACGACTTTCAAAAGAAATGAGTGTTTCTTCTTTCATTAAAACAACACCAAATCCATTTCCCGAGGCATCATATTCCACAATAAAGGTTTTTGTGAAGTCGATGTAGCTAAGACCGGTGCTTGGCGCATTGCCTCTTTAAGATGTTCAAAGGTCTTCGTTGATTCTGGAGTACATGAAAATTCATCTTTCTTCAATAATGTTGTTAGAAGTGCTACTAATCTCCCATAATTCTTAACAAACTTGTGATAATACCATGTCAACTCGAGAAATCCTCGCATATGATTTATGGATGTGGGGATTTTCCATTCCTTAATGGCTTTAATTTTGCTAGGGTCTACCTTAACACCTTCATGAGATACAATATGATCTAGATATTCCATCTCTTTTACTCCAAAGAAACATTTGGAGATTTTTGCATATAATTGTTTCTCCTCCAATAGTTTGAGCACCTTATCAACATGATCCTTCCAAGACTTGCTGTAGATTAGTATATCATCAAAAAATACCAACACAAATTTTCAAAGGAAGGGTTTGAAAATGGAATTCATCAAACCCTGAAATGTAGAAGGTGCATTAGTAAGGCCAAAAAACCAAAAAATAATAATGACCCTCATGAGTTCTAAATGTTTTTTTCTAGATGTCTTCAGTCTTGATTATGATTTGATGATATCCTGAACGAAGATCTAACTTGGTGAAGTAAATTGGTCCATGCAGTTCATCTAATAATTCATCAATGATAGGAATGAGAATTTTATCTTTAATAGTGAGCTTGTTGAGCTCCCTATAATCTGGACACATGCACCATGATCCATCCTTCTTGTGCACCAATACTACTGGAGTAAAGAAAGAACTTTGACTAGGTTGAATTATACTAGCCTCTAACATTTCTGCAACCATACGTTCAATTTCACTCTTTTGGGAATATGGATATCTATAAGGCCTGATGTTTGGAGGAACACTTCTTGGAATCAAATGAATAGTATGGTCATGATCACGAATAGGTGGGAGGCCTTTGTGAGTCTCAAATACCTTGGAATGATTGTGCAAGACTTTTTGGAGATTTGGATAAATAGATGATTTTGATGTGGGAACCTCTAGAGAAAATAATTGTGAAATTACACCTCTTTGTTCGTCCTTTAGAAACTTTGTCATGCTGTTAGAGCTAATTATCTTTCTCAGTTTCCTTGTGATACCCCTTAATTCAACTTCCTTTCCTTCAAAAAAAAATCCAAAAAAAGTTCTTGAAAATTAAAAGTTATCGTACTCAAAGATTGTAGCCATTGGACTCCTAGTACAACATCATCACCACCCATTGGAATGGAAAGCAATGGATTATTCAATACATATTCTCCCATGGATAGCTTGATATTGTGGCACTTTCCAGAGCAATTTATGGTTCTGGCCAATGCATTACAAGATATGGTCAGATTCATTTCTTCTTTCTATAGGGTTTGTTCCTGGTGTATATCCTCTTCTTTTGACGTTTCTTTTTCATTTTCTTCCTCCTCTTCGCAATCTATGTAAAATAATTTATTCTCAGCACACTTATGATCTTTAGTGATTTTATATCACAATTGTAACAAATCCCTTTTGATCTTTTTTATTCCAATTGTTGTGGTGTCAACCTTGTAGGTCATGGAAGGCTAGGTGCAACAACACTTCCATCTTTATAGTTGTGAGTGGTAGGCTTCCTTGTTGCCATAATTTTGCTTTCATTTTTTCTTGCTAACTTGAATGCCTTCTCCAATGAATCGGGTTCCCAAAGGAAAACCTCATGTTGGATGTTATCCTTTAAATTCCCTATGAACACATCAATCCTATGCTCCTATGGAATATATTTTACTCGTATATTCAATTTTTTAAAGTCCTCATTGTGCTCCATCATTGAACCCTTTTGTTTGAGATTTATCAATTGGCTAAAAAATGTGTTTTTTTTGTATCCTCATAATGTGCTATCATTTCTTATGTAAAAATTTCCCAAGTGACAATTTCTTCATGTGAGAAAAGCCATCGATACCATACAAACTGATTTGGTTTCAAATATAAAGTTGCAATGTGTACCATTTGTGTGATTTGCACATTATGGAGATCAAAATATTGCTCGATATGTAGTATCCATGTTACGGGATCCTTGCCATCAAACTTCCTCAGATCAATCTTTGGAACATGGTGGGTCTTCAATCCAACGTTAGAGTCTATGAAATCATGATTAACATTTTTTTTGTTCTCATCATGAGTTTCCTTTACTACCCTTTCGCCATTAATAAGCATTTCTTGTAGCAACTGTGTCAAATCTATCTTCAAATCTTCTATGTTGCCTTTAAGATTTGCTTCTATACCATCCATATTAGCTTCCATGCCATCCATATTAGCTTCCATGCCATTCATCTTAGCTTCCATGCATTTCTTTAATCCATCCATCTTAGCTTTTGTTACTTTTTGTGAAAGTGAAAATTGTTGCACTTGGTCTTGTAATTTTGATATATCATGTTGCATTTCTTCCTCCTCTTCATGAGTCATCGTAGAGGTTTCAGGTTGCTTACTAGGTGTTTCCATTTTATTTCTTCAGGGCATCAATTAATGATAATTATGCCTCACTATCCCCTTTGTATCACTTCAAACTATTTTTTCAAACCAAACTTATGCAAATTAAAAAAAAAAAAAACTACACACTTTTTTTTTGCTTTGTAGGAGATTGATATTGAATCTATTGTATCTATGAAATTTCGGATCTCCAAAGTCTGAAATTGTGACTTGTGGTAGCTCTATTCATCCTCTTTCCAATTCCATCAATCTTATTGAAATTGGATTCTTCAAGAGAGAGTTATGTCCAATCTCCCAAGATGACTTGATTATATACTTTCTCAGTAGAGCGAACTTGTATGAAGTTCCACGTGTTGTTGTTTCGACCTTTAGACCTGAAAATTCTACAAAGAAAACTATAGTTTGTCCTATTTCTATAACTTCTTATGGAATTTTAATCTGATGCTCAGAGAGAATGTTATGACGATTTTCCCAAGGTCACCTGTTTGGGATGTAATTTGGGAACCTGCAAAAGCACTAACTTCCTTGGATCATATCTTTGTAACTATCACGATAAAAGATATGGAATTAGAACCCGATGTTAATTAAGATTTAGGCTCAAATGGGTTTTAATTTCATCTTCTGAAATACCGTAGAAAAATGTTATAGCAAAAATTTCACGATGGCCTGTTTGGAGCAGCGAAACCCTAGAATCCAAAGCTCCGATACCAATTATTATGAAACCAGCTCACAAATTAGAAGAAAGGATAGATAAATGACTTCCAAATAAACCTATTCGAGGGGGGAAATCCTTTACATTACACAAATAATAATTCTTGGATGATAAAAATGAAAAAACCTCCTTTCTATATATAGGAGTCTAAGGGGTCACAATATAGTCAAAGCCGACATAACAATAATAATATAAGGGCACAAAAATAACAATTGTGGGCTTCTATGGGGCACGCTAATAACAATATGGGGAAAATAGGGGCACAACAATAATAATAAGGGCTACAATGACAATAGTAATAGGGGAATCCTAGTATTATAGGGACCTAACAGATTGCATGACATCAAGGACCTTATCTTTGGTAAGAAACTCAAGATCTTAGATATGGTGGTAAAAATGAGATTGTATGCCATTATGCTCGATCTAGAATGAAGTGGTTTCATTTCTCAAATATTCCAATGCTTCACCAACATTCGATAATATTATCTGGGCACTGTAAAAATTAACACAAATGATTTTGTCTTTAATTTTAGGTGAATATTCCATTTGCAAGTGGTTGCAATCAAAGGTGTTCGTTGTTTGGAGGAAATAACAAGTTGTTTCACCTACTGATGAATTCTCAGAAATATTGGTTGAGTATAACTTAATGGGGTTCAAAATATTGCTGACTAAAATGGATCTAAATTCAATGGAGTTGTGGACTATTGGTTCCTAGTGTGGAATTGTGAAAGGAAAAGTTCTTTTGTAGTCAAGTGGTGCTAAGGACAAAGGAGTTGATGGAAATATGGAGTGTGGAGTCAATTCCATACTTGAAGAAGAATGGGTAGAAGGAGAAAGGGTGACTAAGAAAAGAGAATATTAAAAACCTACCTTATTTGATAAAGGAAAAAGTGACCCATGGTATTTTGAAAATCCATCATAATAAAAAGAGAAGTATAAACTCATATGGGCCATGTGTGAATGATTCAATGAACTAATTTTGTGGCTTTATGAGCGTTGCATGAAGGTTTGTAACCTTGTGTGTGGATTATCTTCAAGGATGAAAGTATCCTCCCTATGGATTTAGCTAATCTCTAGTTTTGGTGGTGAAACATTTACTCTAGCTACTTTGAAGGGGGAATCATTTTAGATTCTCCATTGACACTTAATGGAGGAAGGAAGATACAATTGCAACTTTTTCTAGAAGTACGAGGAAAATATATTGGTAGTAGCTCACATCACAATTAACCAACATATGTTATGATGATTGATCTATTTTGTTAGAACAAATATTTTCTGTGGCATTATTTCTTTGGAATTTTTTTTTGGAATTTATCTATGGAAATTTCGTGAAGAAACATGGAGGGAAAAATTATCAAAATTTTGAACGTAATTATAAGGGGATATCACATTTTCTAAAAGGAGAATTGAGTGAATAAACGTGGGATTGTTTCAGATCTATATTTTTATAAAGAGCATACTCCTGGCCCCTAGAAAGATTGTTTTTTTCAAACATCCCATGTAGGAGCTTTATTTTTGAGAAGTACCCACATAAACAAAATAGGTATGGGAGGGAAATTCAGTTTCCAAAGCTTTTTCCTCCACCACAAGAGCGCTTTGGAAGCCAAAGATCTTGATCAATGGAGATATCCAGTCTTTAACTAATATATCCCCTTTGGGTTCATGATTCATATTAGACTATCTTCTTGATTAGATAGAGAAATGTTGGACTTTTTTAAGGCCTGTGTGTAGGATTATCAGACTTCAACATAGCTACCATCGAGGAGGTCCTTTTTTGAGGCCCATTGTTGGAATCTCCAATGATATGGTCCCCTTGCAATTTGGTTTAAGGTATACCACCCTCCTTAGTGGAGCACATTTGCTAAGGGATCTGTCAGTTTGTGCGTATTATGTTTACTTATCCAAGGGTTCTTACCGAAAATTACCTTTGTATAGTCCCCAATTTTCCAACAGATGTTTTCACTAATAATATTGTATGTTTTTTGAGATTGTTTTCCATATGATTGACCCGTTCCTTGGGGAGATTTTTGGGAGCCTAATCTAGTATCCTTCCCCATGTATAATCCTTCCCCGTGTATAATCTTCTAAGCTCCTTTAGAAACTAGAGATTTTGAGAACTATTAGAGATTGTTTATTCCCCAACCCCCTTGATAATTTGGGGAGGCAATCAATTCCATAAAGTGAGAGCAAAGGAATTTTTATCCTTCCTTCCATCCCAAATAAAATGTACGATTAATTTATGAATCTTTTGGACAATATCAGCTAAGATCCAATATAGATCCCTAAAAAATGGGAATGGATTCGAAGAATGCTTTACACAGAACCAAACGACGTACCCTCAAAAGCCATTGATTGCCCCATATTCAAATCCATTTCCCAGTCTTTTCCAACAACCAATGGCACTTTTATTTAAGATAATTGACGAGCTTTAGTAGGGAACCTAGTTATTTGAGCCTTGTTGTCAGAGAACAAATCAAGGTGGAGAACATGTTTTCTATAGTGGCCTTGAGCCCATCTGGTACTCTCCAGCCAAATAATGTAGATTTTCATATGATTATTGTCATTCCATTGGCCTCTGAAAAAAGAGAAATTAGATCCTTAAGAGAAATAAGGTGGAGGAGATTCCCTTTAGGGAATATTAATATATCATCTATGAAAGTGAGTGTGAGAGAAAGCATCCATGGGAGATATGAACCCCTTTGAAACTTCCTCTTTGCTGTGCATAATATATAACTCTACTTAATCCTTCTGCTACTAGAAGAAAGAGGAGGGGGGATAGCGAACAACCTTGTCTTCATCCCCTTTTAGCATGAAAAAATGGGGTTGTTGCTCCATGTTACAAATCCATGACAAAATCCCAAATGGATCAATAAAAGATGAAGATAGAGCCAGTTTACTCTATCGAAGGCTTTCAATAGGCCCACTTTAAATAAAATTGCTTTTTGCTTTCTCCTATGAGTGGAGCGCAATCCTTCTTGACTGAGACCAATTGCTTCATGAATTTGGCAGTTCTTAAGAAAACCAAATAACTCATTCGATATATTTCTTATAGGATATATTTTAGTTGTAGAGTGATAAGCTTTGAAATAATTTTGTATATGGAATGAAACAATGAAATAAGGTGAAAGAGAACAAAAGAGGAAGTGGAGTTTGATTTGGGGATAGGGGCAATGACGACCGAGTTGAAGGGGGAAATGATATGTCCTGAGGTTATGGGGTATTCCACAAAAACAAGGAGGTATTTCACAATGAAATAAAATATTCAATGTAAAATTCAATTTCCAAACCATCCAAGCCAAGAATCTTCCCTTTTTGAAATCTACAAATGACCCCAAAGAGTTCTTCCTTTGATACTTCTGCCATTAACGACGAGTTTCCATCTTCATTGATAAAGTGAGGGAAGAGAGTAGCCAATTTCAGGATTTGTTAAATGGAGGCCCACTAGGGGGAGTAGTAAACATATTTGAAGCATCTGCATCCTTCCTCAGATATATCCTTAAAAGAAGTTGCAAAAGTACCATCAGGATTTTTGATCTCCTAAATAGTGTTGATTGATTTTATGTGGTTTGCAATTTTATGATTTTTTTTTGTATTCTCATTGCTCTCTTTCAACCAAGTGGCCCGACTCTTCATCATCCATTCCTTTTCTCTATAAAGTAGAATTTTTTTCCTATTCTCCTCTTAAGCTTTGATCCCTAGTTTCATTTCAACTGTGACTAGGATAAATGAACTTTTCTCATAGAATAAACTGATTTTTGTCTCTACCTCCAACAAAAATTTATTGTCCTCTTTTTTTCTTGTTCTTTACCCACTTTATGATTAGTTTCTTAACCATTTTTTGTTTTTATGTTTTAATGGAATTGGATAGGGGGACTTAGAGGAGGAAGTGGATAAGGGGATCCAAGTGGATTTAATTGGGTTTATTAGAGAAGGGGACTCCATCCATGCGAGATTTAGTTTGAAAATGATCAATTATTAATATAATAGTGGAATGTTCAGAGGCTTTGCCAACGAATTGACATTGAAAGATCATGTATCCCAAATCCATCTGGGGTTTAGAGATGTGAAAAGAATCAAGTATTTTGCCTATCTGGTCCGCGCTTGATCAGTTATTTGTCTGTGTAGGAAGTAATTTAGTAGGTAGAATGTATAACAACCCCATATTTCAAACAATTTTACAAACAAAAAATTTAGAGGATTAGTTCTAGCCATCATTCCCCAAATTTTTAGATGTTCCCAGCAAGAAGTTTATATCCCCCCCTAGAATGACTCTTCCAAAGTCTAGAAGGGGGAAGTTTTGAGAATTTGTTTCAGTAAGCCACTCGGTTGAAAAAAGGTCCATTATTATTTACAAAAAGTAAAGGTTTATCAAGTTTTCTGGAGAACAAGTTTGTGGCCAGTCTAGAATTGAAAGACTAGACAAAATTAAAACATACCTAATTTTTATCCCATCTCATAAAAAGACCTCTTGGTATGCTTGAAGCATCAACAAAAAGAAAGTACCATCTAGGGAGGAAATCTTTTAGAGAGGAAATTTCTATGGAGCCTTCAGTCATAGTTTCCTATAAAAATATAACTTGCGGGAAGTGAAGAGTAACTAGACATTGTAAGACTAATTTTTTGGAAGGGTTGGCTACAACCCTACAATTAAGAGAGAGAAGTTACATTTGGGGAGAGGAGTAGGGCCAAGATATCTAAGAGACCAAACAATTTATTTTTGCTTCCTAGATTTAATTTCTGAATAGTGATGGCCCGAGGCTAATTCCCCTTCATTGTAAATATTTCATATACTTTAATTTTAATTAAAAATGCCTCAGAATTGGGACAAAAATTCCAAAGTTCGAGGAAATATATTACTTGGGATGTGAAGGAAGCTTGACTTGTTTATTGCAACCATGAATGGTTTCCAAGCATGCTTTGAATTCAGGATGACCATATCAATTTAATGGAGCTAGGCAAGAGGAAAGAAGAATCTTGTCTGCTACCTTGGATAAATCTACAAGGAAGAAAGGATAAAAAATGATGGAGGATGCATTGCATTGACAACTTGGACAATTGAATTCAACCAACAGGAAGTGATGGGGAAGTGATAATACAACAACATTCCTACCACCACTAAAAAGTTGTTGAATGGTGTCGTCATTGATGCCAACATTGCCTTTCAACACTCTTAATATTTGCATTTGAATTGCATTGTTTGGAAGCTCCATTTGTTAAGAAACCATGACAGGATTACAAGCTCCTGCAATGTGGCCATGATGCCCCGTGTTTGATAAGGAATTTAGATGTGAGGAACATTTTTTTCTTCCAATATCCTCTTCATTTGATAGTCGTCATCATTCTGATTCCAATGGAAGGGGGCGTGTCACATAACTCTTCACGGTTGATGATATATGTCTAGTCAAAGTTTGTGCCCCAAAAATTTGTTCAAGGTCACCAAAACAAGATGATAAGGACCGTTTTTTTGGTTAATTAATGACATTTATTCTCAACAAAAATGATTAAATTATGTTCAATTTATCAATCCTTCTAATACAGAATATATTACCCAAAATTCAGTTTGCATGTAGGGTATATTATTTCAAAAATTGGAATTCAAGTTCGCCTTAATGGTAATTAATTTTTGGCTCTAAATTTTTAATTCGAAATTCCTGTTTTTGAAAGGTCATCTCCTTGTCTATTAGGCCATGTCAACCCCCCTAAAAGACCCTTCTTTTACTATATATAATTAGGTCGTTCTCCTCCATTATGCATGAAACAAACTCAACTATATTAAGGTTTTGCGTGCGACCAGGAGTAGTAATAAAAGACCCTTCTTTTACTATATATAATTAGGTCGTTCTCCTCCTTTATGCATGAAACAAACTCAACTATATTAAGGTTTTGCGTGCGACCAGGAGTAGTAATAAAGATCAAAAGTGGTGGCCATTTTCTTCGAAGAGTTTATTGTTACATCTTTCATATGTGATTCCACTGAGATAAATATCTAAGACTAAGTCAGTTAGGTAAATATCATGTTAAGGTCAATTTTAGTGCTTTATGGCTAGGGTAGAGCTAAGGCTCTTCAGCCCTGTTAAACAAACCTTTTGAGGCTCGGTCTATGCATCTTTTGAGGCATCTAGTTGTTCAAATTGATATGAGATTTTGTAGTTTTTATTTTTGAGGTCGAATTGGCATTAACTTGGGCATTTTCGGTAATAGAACATAGGGTGTTTGGTACTTTTGTTTGGTTTTATTAGGGTTGGTTTCTCACTGGGGTAATGGTTTATTCCAAGGACTAATTTGTAGACCCCCTATGGCATATTTCGCCGCATCCCTAAGGTTTTGTTAACTTGATCCACTTGTAACTGTTTCTAAGGATAAATTTCGACCCCCATTTCAGGCATAATCTCTGATCAAGGTTGTTTTCTAAGGAATCTTCTTCTACCTGTTTCTGTGTGAGTATGTTAGAGTATTTAAGGATTATCTTTCAAACATTTGAGGTATGTTTTGAGGATTTATTTGGCCTTCTTAAGGCCTGTACTAAAGTAGAACTTCAACCTATCTCTTGGAATGATTTCAATATGGTTCTTAAAGTTTTTTTTTTGTGTGTGTGTTTTGTTTGAAGACTCTCTGGGGCAATAATTAAGGGAACAAGGTTGATTTCAATAGATGGTTGGAGGGAGAATCAAAGCATTGTTAAAGGGAAATTATAACACTATTTTCTTGAGCAGTTCGAAGGCCGAGTTCCATGAGATGTAAATCTGTGGCCTTTTCTTGAGCTAAATTCGGTTGATTTGAGGAAGGAATGGTTGACGAATTTTGTGTTGGTTGGAGGCCTATTTCCATTGGTCTCTAGAATGATACATTACACGAATCTATCTTTGTTGAGCTGTGTATCTATTATAAGCTCATGATCTTTGCAAGGCTAAATTACCATCTCATAATTGTTTAAACAAATGGTTACAAGAGATGTCACAAAGACTCTACAAAACAAATCCACTTGATGACTGACAAGAGTTCCTAACTGTATATATATCTACTAAAGTAAGGTGGCCAAGCACTATTGCTCATTTTATCAAAGTTTTGACCACAAAGGTTTATCATTGTTGCTGTAAGGAACATGTATCTAGAAAGCATTGCTCAAGAATAAAAGTTTTGAGTATTTTGTTAATTCATTATTACAACTAGAGGTCATAGTTGAGTCAAAATCTGGTAGAGTAAGAATAGGTTTGTTTGTTTGGTCATTTTTTGTATGTGATAGAACAAACTATATTGATAGTACCACTAGTATTACAATGTTGATGTATGCAACATAACTAAGGTTTGTCTGTTGACTGTGCACCAATTGTATATTACTGAGAATAACTGGCTGATGTGCTTGTGGTTGTATTGCAGAGGATCTTTTGAATGATGTTGGCCTTAGTTGCTAATGCAGATACATGTGTATGATGCCTCTAGGGTCCGATACCTTGAGAATGAATTGTTGAGAGTATATATTAGGGTTCTAATCTTATCTACTGAATAAGTCCCTGTGAAAGCCTTTAAGTCAATTTTGTGGAAATAGCTACTATGTATCGCTTAGGGACCAATTGTTGTTACTATGTCAAAGATCAGATTGTTGATTGCTTGGGCTTGTGAGGAGAAAAGCAGTTACATCGTTTTGAACAACTAATGTATTGTTGATGTGTTAGGGCTTTGTCAGCAAGAAGTAATTGTATATCTCTTGTTGACATATGTTGGGAAAAACTAGTCATTGAAAGAGTTGTGTAGTGATGATCAAGAGGTTCAACAAAGTTACCGATCAAATGAGAACTATGACCTCAAGATGATAACTCTAGCCAAAAACCCCCCCAAAAGCATGAAAAACATGAAAAAACACCCGAAAATGAAACTTGTTGATGTTGGAATATTTTTTTGGGTAAAATTCCAACATTTTTTTAAAATGGAAGTAAACTTTTTTTTTTTGCGCAAAAAACATGAAAAAACACCCTAAAAACGAAAAATGTTGATGATGGAACAATATATATATATATATATAATATAATTTTTGTTTATTATTTAAATTTGGGGTAATTTTTTAACATTTTTTAGCAATGATGTTAAAAATGAAATATCATGACTCCGAAAAACCTTAAATTTCCAGCAATTTTCAAGCATGGCGTTAAAGATAAAATATCACGTCTATGAAAATCCTTAAATTTCCAATATTTTTTAGTAATGCCGTTAAAGATAAAATATCACGACTCCATAAAACTTTGAAATACCAACAATTTCTAGGCTGGGCATTAAAGATAAAATATCAAATCTCTGAAAAGCCTTAAAATTCCAACAAATTTCAGCTAGTTAAAGATAAAATATCGCGACTCTAAAAAACCTTAAAATTATAACTGTTTTCAACCATAACATTAAAGATAAAATATAATGACTTGGGAAAACCTTAAATTTTTGACAATTTTTCAGCCATGGGATTGAAACCAAATATCATAACTACAAAAAACCTTAAGTTTTCAACATAGTTCAGCCATGGCATTATGGAAAAATTATATGATTGAAAAATAATTTAAAAATGAACACCTGAATGAAAGAGTCATTATACCAAAAATAATTTATTTTTTAAATGCTAAAAGTAAGCTATTTTAAAATCTTAGCCTAAGACAACTTGACACATTACAATGAAAATTTAGAAATCAACTATCAAATTGACACATAGTGGAGGCGAACTTGAGCCATTGCAATGAAAACTTAAAAATCAACCATGAAATTGACACACTGTGAGGGTGGACTTGATCCATTATAACGAAAACGTTAAAATCAACTATCAAATTGACACATAGTGGGGTCAAGTTTCTAGTCGAGGATCGACATGGGCCTTGCAAGAAAAAAGTAAAACAAAACAAAACAATAAATAAATAAAAATGAAAAATACAAAATAAAACAAAAATTAAAAAAAGACTAAAACTAAAAAAAATAAATTAAAAAAAGAATAACAAGTAAATAAAAAATACATATAATTTGTCAGTAATAGGTCATCTATTATATTATCATGAAAAGACATAGTATAAAATGTGCCTCAACGACTCCCCTTGCTTCACTCGGGTCAGATTTGTCAGCCAGGATAGCTAGAGTATGCATAAGATATTTCCATTTAACCTTTATTTCTGATAGGCTAATTAACCATATAGACCAAAAATTAAAAAAAATATATTAAAACATAATTTGAAAAAATAAAAAATAAAAAATGACAAAAAAAAAATTTAAAAAAAATCAAACATTAAAAATAATATTAAAAAAACAAAACAAATCAGCATAAAGAATTGTAAAAAAACCAAAATTAACTTATAAAAGAGCAAAATAAAAAAGAAAATAAAAATTCTCTAAATATTTAAAAACTTAACAACAACAAAATCGATAATTAAAAATAAACTTAAAAAAAAACAAAATAAATACAAATTAAAAACAATACAAAAATTTAAATTAAAAACATATTTAAATCTATTATATATATATAAATATATATATATTTGTAAGCTTGATAATACCTCTTTCATTAATTTTCTTCAAAAAGGTAGGTTACAAACATAATTCAAATCATTAGGTGGCCTCAACCTACCTAGGGGGAAACTAGGTCTATTGGCCACCTAACTGCATTATATACTATCCAAAAACAGAAAATTTTAAGACTTTCAAGTAGAGCTATGTATGTTTGAGTATCATGTATCCTTCTATATACTAAATAACTAAGGTCAGAAACTATAAACTATAAATACTGCATATGACAAAACGAAAGCCAAAATTGAGCCAACAATGCTACTAATCATCAGAAGAATCCACTGGTGCTGGATCCTTTGTGCTTGATCTAGGAAGTTCAGACTGAGGGATGCACGAAATATGCTACTCAATGCAATTGAGGCATACATTTTGCTATTGGAGTTGAAATTGAATCAACTGGAATTCATTTTGTATATCAACAAATACATAATATGTCTCGGAGAATTCAACTGGAGGAATAGTCAGAGCTTTGGCTATAATGTTCTTCATTAACCAATAAATATAGAATATTTTCTTATATTGGGAATACCTTCCTCTGGAGTGGCCCGGGTCGAGCACCAAATATTTCCAATCACCTAAATCCACATTTGTTTATGCCACTTGATGGTTTTTTTTTAACTTCCCAACCTAAGATAAGCTAGTGTACTTGTAATGAAGTTCCAGTTTGAAATACATGGGCTACTCCATGAATGAGGCGGGAGGGGGTTTTGCAGCCCCGACTTCTTGCTGGGCGGGGTTGGGGCTGGTTGGTACCACAGTTCGACCCTTGATTTCTGCCTCATCCATGAATCCACTTAGTCGAAGAGGTAATGACAGAGGAAGGGTGTGCCATAAGATTGAAGAACAAAGGACCACGATAATGGATAACCCCGAACCAAGGCATTCTAATTGTTGTCGCATGGTAGGTGACATGCTTAGGACCCCATAACTCTCTCCACACTAAAGGACCTATAGGAATTTCTTGGTGTACATACATATTATGGTGAGTTATGAAACTAATGACTCACCAATTTTCAGGAAAAGTGCGACGAGTTTGGCTTAGGAGGTTTAAGATCACCACCCAAGTCTCCCTAGGTCGAGAGGAACCAAGATAATCAGACAGATAAGGGAGAACCATACTCAGTAATACCCATGACATATGAAGTGTTAGAACCATAATATTATCATGGTCATTAACAGCGGCAAACCAACATGCAAAAACAATTAAATCCCAAACCAATTTCCTTGAAATGTGAAAACAAGATGCTGAAACAAATAGAAACAAAAAAGTGAGAAGAAAACAATTCTTCATAGAAAACCACTATTTCCTTCCAAAGTTCATGGGGTAGCTTCCAACTAGCTCCAGACATCATTACAAACACACTTCACCAGCGAAAACGAAAAGAAACTGAGCGAACAAAGGGAATTTTAATAGAGAAACCTACAATAAGTACATACACGTAGAAGAAGACTAACAAGGGGAGGAGGCTAACTGCTCTCAGGTGGAGGGCTGCTTGGAGCTCCATCACTTTCCAACCACTATCATCCAGTGCACTTAATATTGTAACCATTTTCTTAGCTTGAAGGTTATGGAATACCAATGGAAGGAAACCTTTAGAAATCTCGAGAAAACAAGCGGACTTGCCACCTTCCCCCTAGCCATTAATAAGAGACATGCACGCTGCCACCTTTTCCATCAGATCAAATGTGTGAGGGATGGAGTACCACCACCCTCTGCCCTTAATACCTATCACATTAATCATCTCCGCAGTCCAATACAACTGGCTCGCACCCCAATCGAGGATATCTATATATATATATATTGTCGTTCAAAAATGCTGATCCAAGTGGATATTGGTGGCCACCTACCTATTCCACCTTGACCCCCCAGTCAGTTTTATCTATTTCCTTGTTCATTTCAACATTTACTATTTTTAGCAGTTTTTTGGGTCCTGAACTTCCGGAGTAGTTTTGACCCCCTCAACGACATTTTTTTTGGAGTTTGCGACAGGCCCATTGCCATAAGCAAGGGCCTATGACAAAACCTGTAGTACTCGAAGAGGCCTTTCCAACAAGGTATCATACATGCTAAACAGAGATAATATGACCAAATTACAACCCCGGGAAGTTGGCTGCCCAACTAACCCCAACGGGGCCCACAAACTCTTGGTGTTACATCTCCTGGCGTTAGGGTTTTAGTTGTTAGGGTTTTCTCATGTTTTCCAGTAATAATAGGCCCTTGACCCTCATTGTAACATAGTTCATAGGCATGTAGTCACCACATCTCTTCTCACAGATAAGCTAACATCGCTCAACCTATCTTATCTCCATTCTGTTTGTAAGCATAGTTCATTATTTTTCTATTAATGAAATGAAGTATTTTTCTGATTCATCTCTGTGTTTATGACTATATTTATAAGTTGTTGCATTCCTATTTAAGTTTGGATCAGTGGTATCGGATCCATCTACTCTTTCTCTATTTTTCTTTGCATGTCCCTAACTGGGTCAGGGTATATGGAGTTAGGGCTTGATATGGTTGAACCATTACAAGATCAACCTCACAAAACCCGACGATCTCCCATGGCGAAAGAAAAGAAAGATGAGGGGGCAGGAGATCCTTTCAAAATGTTGCTCAAGGAAGTCCTTGAGCGATAGAGGGACATGATGATGGATAAAGTTTCCCAAATCCTTCAACGACTACCCATAGGTGATGCATCTTCATCCAATAGCCACTCTAGAGGTGCCACTCCTTTTAAGGTACAAGTTAACTTCAATATTCCCATATTCACTGGCTTGATAAATGCAGACGCCATAGTAAAGTGGTTAAATCTATTGAAAGGATATTTTTTAGTTCATGACTTTTCCAATTGGGAAAATATTACTTTTTCACTTATCAAAGCTGCCCCACACATCAAGGACTAGTGGGAAACCTACTATGAACAAAAGGATGAGAGTGAATCCTTTTTGTTTTCAGCCGCACCCACTTGGAATTCTTTCCGAGATGTCATCAAGGAACAATATTACCTCGTTGGGAGCTATGAAGAAAAAAACATAAAGTGGACCACACTATGATAGGGAAGGGACCAAGATGTGCCAGAGTTCACAAATAATTTTCATACCCTTCGCACGAAGCTAAGTATCAAGGATACTGAGCAACATTTGGTGCTCAAGTACCGCGACTGTCTACAGAAGTACATTGAGGATGAGATGGAGTTCTTGGACATTTCCTTACTCAGCACGGCGTATTGGTACGTTGTCAAAATTGAGCAGAAGTTTAAAGAGAAGAAGTGGGACTTTGGATATGAAAATCTAAAGCAAGGAAAAGGCGCTCCCAAACCACAAAACAAAGGACCAAGCCAAGGTGGGGCTACCCAGGACAGCTCAAGGAAGCCACAAGCAAAGAACAACACCATGAAGATGAAGAAGGACATAGGAAAATGGTGTGAGTTCCATAAGAGCTCCACTCATAAAACAAGTGAGTGTCGGGCCAAACAATCACTAGTGGCTGAGCTGAAGGCTTCTAAATCAAACGCAGGTTCTAACTCTGAATTAGAACCCGATAAGGGAACTAACAAAGGGAATCAGATCATTGATGTGAAGCATAGTTCCACCATGGCCACCACGAAGATCCAAAAGATCGAGCCTAAAGATCCATAGGAGGGGAACACCTTTTCCACTCACAAATGTGTGTGAAGGGTTCTCCGCTGTAGTTCATTGTCGAGAATGGGAGCCAAAAGAACCTCATTTCAGTAGAGGTGATGAAGTGGTTGGGCCTAAAGACTACAACACATCCATAATCATATACCATCGGGTGGCTACACTAACAACGAGATCTTTGCGTTAGCCAACAATGCCACCTTCCCTACAACATCAAGCCCTTCACGGATGAGGTACTGTGTGACATTGCTCCTCTCGAAGTTTGTGATGTATTGTTAGGACATCCATACTTGTGGAAGTGACATGTTGTATACGAGTCTAGACCTCGCTCTATGATTATGACTTTGGCTAATAAGTTGTACAGGATACCAAATATAGCCCCACTTACTTCCATCTCTTTGATCACTGCAAAGCAATGCAATCAGACCATTTCCCAAACCAGGAAATTTGTTTTCCTTATGATTCGTCCCTAGGGCAAGAAGAAGTTTGTGGCCACGAATTCCAGGCAGGGCTCCTCTGCATAGAAACAACAAATAGACAAGGCCATGGAGGAGTACAGGGATATTTTCACCTCACCCATAGGGGTACCTCTACACTGTTAGGTCAAGTGCTCCATCGATCCGACCCTGGGCGTGCCACTTCCTAATGGACCGATATATCAATGCTCTATTCTGGAGAACGATGAGATCAAGAGGCAGATTCAGGAACTATTACAGAAAAGGCACATCAAGCCAAGTTCATCACCTTGTGGGAGCCCGCTTGTATTGGTACAAAAGAAGGATGCGGTTTGGAGGCTCTGTATTGACTATTAGGTGCTGAACAAGATCATTGTCTGGAATAGGTACCCAATCCCATAGATTGATGACCTTCTGGACCAGCTCAAAGGGGCCAAATATTTCAGCAATATTGACTCGAAGTCAGGTTATCACCAGGTTCCTATCGAACCCTTTGATGTGTGGAAGAATGCCTTCAAATCCATGGAGGTCCTTTTTGAATGGTTGGTCATGCCTTTCAGATTGACGAATGCCCCTGCAACCTTCATGAGATTGATGTTTGACATCTTGTGAACCTTCACTAATGCATTCATGGTGGTGTATTTAGATGACATATTGATCTTCAATCAATTTTTGGAAGAGCACCTCCACCATATTCGACAGGTTCTTCAAACCTTGTGATAGCACAAGTTGTGTGCTAACTTGGAGAAATGCACCTTTGGCCTGAACCATGTTCAATATTTGGGATACATCATTGATCAGCATGATGTACATGTGGACCCATCCAAGAATCAATTCATTCGATATTAGCCAGCCCCAACCACTCTAATAGAGCTCCGCAACTTTTTGGGTCTTGCCAATTTGTACCGTAGGTTTGTGTTGTGGTTCTCTCATATCACTTGGACTTTAAGTGAATTCACCAAGGGCGGAGTGAATGAAAAGTATTTTTGGTTGGAAAACCAACAAAAAACATTCTTAGAGTTGAAGAATCGCTTCTGTTCTGTACCAGTGCTCACATTACACTGACCTGCAACAACCATTTGAGATTGAGATAGATGCTTCCGACTATGCTATTGGTGCGGTTCTTACTCAACATGGGCATCTAGTGGCTTACCACAGTGAGACACTTTCAGATACAGTCTGAAAGTACCCCACTTATGAAAAAGAAATATATTCCATTATGCAGGCCTAATGTCAATGGAAGCATTACGTTATGGGGAAGGAAATGGTCATCCACACAGACCATCGACCTCTACAGTTCATACAAACACAAGGGAAGTTGCAGAACGATCGCCATCAGAAATGGTCCACCTATCTAGAACAATTCCATTTGAACATTAAGTATAAGAAGGGCATGACCAATAATGTTGTTGATTGCCTCAACTGACCACCAATCATGGCATTGATCATTATGCTTGACTCCTATGGGCACGAGACATTGGGGTGGCCCCAACTTTACAAGAGTGATCCAGAATTTGGAAGCATATACTAGACACTTATTGAAGGGAAGCAAGTTCCAAATTTTCACCTTTAGGATGTAGTGTTATGCCACTTGGGACACAGATGTGTTCCTTCAAGTGAGTGTGCCAAGATGGTTTGGGAAGCTCACTACAGTCGGGTCGTTGGACATTTCTAAGTAGAGAAAACAATGGCAGTATTGTAGAAGTATTTTTATTGGTGGAAACTTTGTCAGGATGTTGGGAGTAGATTAGATCCTGCACTTCATGTGTCATTTCAAAACCAACCATAAAGAATCAAGGCCTGTATACTCCTCTACCTACTCCTAGCTGACCTGGGGAATATGCCTCCATGGATTACACGTTGGGACTTCCTTCTACTAAGAACGACAACGATTGCATTTTTGTTGTCGTTGACAGATTATCTAAGATGACCATCATGGTGACCGGTAAGAAGAGTATCACAACAGAGGCCAATGCTGATCTCTTCTTTGAGCTAGTGTGGGTACACTTTGGGATCCCACAACCCATTGTCTCAGATCGGGACAATAGATTCTTGAGTGCATTTTTGTCAAGTTTTTGGTCAATGTTGGATTCAAAACTTACTAATTCCACCGCTTTCCATCCCCAAATGGATGGCCAAACAGAGGTTGTCAATGAGATGATCATACACATTTTGCACATGTAAAACCCGAAGCTTCCACGCATGTGGGATGAAAGTCTCCCCTATGTCCAACACAACTACAACATAGCTCTCCATAGTTCAACAAGCCACAGCCCCTTTCAGGTAGGGCTGGGATTTCAACCATTATGCCCCATTGATGTAACCATACCATTTCTAGCCACCCAGGTAGATTCGACTCACATTCAGTATGACGCTGAAAGGGCTAACAACTTCATTGAGTGCATTAAACAATCCGCCAATAGGCCCATGATATATTGGACAAATCTAATGCTAAGTATAAGCAGTGCCATGATCAACATCAAGTGTCACACAAGTTCCAAGTGGGTGACAAATTTTGGCTACATTTGCAAAAGGAGTGCCTTGCTAGACCCCACCGCAAGCTTAACTTGCCTCGATATTGGCCATACACCATCACCAATTTCGTCGGTGACAATTCCTTCAAGCTCAGCATCCCGCCATTCCTTGGTCTGCACCCAGTGTTCAATGTAGATCGCCTTCGGCCATACTTCCTAACATTGTTGGACACATATGACATTGCAAAACAACTCACAACAACAGAGCTCAACCCGGACTACATGGAACATGCCACAACTGATCAGATCATGGAGACACAGATCAAGAACACTCACCATCAAAGGATATAATTTAATTGAGTTGTCAAATCAGGCCAACACCCTCACCAGGGCAAGTGGTTCACTGGGGACCAGGGTCAATAGAAATTTCCTCACCTCATGGAGGCTCTGCACACAATGGGGACCATTTCTTTCTAAGGGGGGAGGAATGATCCAAGTAGATATTGATGGCCACATGTCTATTACACCTAGACCCCCCTGTCAGTTTCACCTGTTTCCTTTTTCATTTCATCATTTACTATTTTTAGTTGTTTTGCATGTCCTGAACTTCCAGAGTAGTTTTGACCCCCTAAATGGCATTTGATTTGGGTTTTGCGGCAGGCCCATAACCTAGGGAAGGGGCTTGCAACAAAACCTATAGTAATCGGCAGGATCTTATCAACAAGGTATCATATGCACCAAATGGAGATAATATCACCAAGTTACGACACAGAGAAGTTGACTGCCCAACTAACCCCAACAAGGCCCATAAACTCTTGGTGTTACATCTCTTCGGGTTAAGATTTTGGTTGTTTAGGGTTTTCTCATGTTTTCCAATAATAAATAGGCCCTTGGGCCTCATTGTAACACAGTTCAAAGTCATGTAGCCTCCACATATCTTCTTAGAGATAAGCTACCATTGCTTGAGCTATCTTATCTCAATTCTGTTTGTAAGAATAGTTTAATATTTTTCTATTGCAAATCTGTGTTTATGATTATATCTGTAAGTTGTTGCATTCCTCTTTAAGTTCGGATCTAATGTTTTCATTAGATTTTTAGGAAGGCATAGTTTACAAAATCAGTCTCAATAATCCCCGCTCTCTCATTCCGACTAGAATTTTTAAGATTGGGGATTGGAGTATACCAGAGAGGACACATTACAACCATTATTTCTTGAAATCATTCTAGCCTTATCATACAAGAAGTAGAGAAAAAGGAAACCCGAACTAATAACAACATATAAAGGAGCAGGATTGGGGGTTAGTACAGGGGGAGTTGCAAAATAACTAACACATCCATGCATATGGAAATAAATGCATTCCACCCACACTCCCAAGATGTGATGGTGGTCATTTGTGTGATAGTGGCTGCGGTAGAGTATGTCCAACTATTCCAGAATTTCATTCTGGCTATACTGTATATCATTAAAATATGCTATGATTTCGTTGCAGTCTTCATACCCATGGTCCCTGAGAATGTCCATATTGTTATGTATGTTCTAGAGCTGATCAACAATGGATTCCCAAGTAGTGGGTGCCGCTTCATGGCCTGGAGAGAGGGCTAGAGAAATAAATTTGGCATCCTCAGTTTCTCAGCTGACTGAATTGGTAAAGGACGAACTATGGCCTAGCTCGAGACACCCTATCTGGGCATGTTGGCACCCCCTGCGGCAAGGACGACCCCATTGGTGGGGCATAGTGAAATTGGTAGGGTCAGACTGCCAATTAAGAAGAGAAATCAAGGGTGAAATTTCGTAACACCTGCAAGAAACAATTAAGTGACCTAAACCAAGATAATGCTGTTTCGAATGAGTGTGCACTATTGCTCCAACCCCATGAGCTAGGAGACAGGGAGGGAAAGAGACTACCCAGACTAGAGAGAAAAGCTGAATTGACCTCGCTCACCACCCATTTAAACCACCAAACGAGACTTTACAACTCCAATTGCCCTGAGGGGCAAATTCAGTGACGCAAACCTAGAGGGGGCTCACAGACCAACAACAGGCTTGACTGGAGACCGGGGTGACAACCCCACAACAGTACAAAAAAGATAGAAATACCGACGAAGAGCCAACAACAAAGCGACCACACAGAATCAGAGAGGCAAGCCTCAAAGCACATTGATAGACAGAGGAAATTGAACACACAAATTTTACCTAATGCAGAAGACGAGAATTCCAAGAAATTTGTTTTTCGTGGCGAGAACTTGTAATGGGCTAGGGCATGGAGGCGCCTCATGTCCCCATCCGTTCAAGTGCCTGGATCTTAGGGGCAGACCAAATGGCAGAATCCAACCAACATTGGAGTGCCTCTGTCCTCCATTTTGCCTCTCAACCAAGGCTGAAACCCTAGTGACCCGCCATGGAGCTAGACCTGCACACCTCTATACTCCTCCTAACCAAAATTCATCGCCCAAGCTTCAAAATTGAAATAATACACTAGTCGACCCATGAATTTAAAAACAGAGTGAGCGAGATCATACATCACACAGAGGAATTGAACGCGAAGATTGCACATAAGCATGGAGTTAATGTGGAGAGAGGGTAGGCCCAAATGGCCTCATATGTGCCAGATGTCCAATCGATTGATCACCCCCATCAATGGATAATAGATTTTAATTTAAAAACAGATTAAAAAATTAAAAAATAATATTAAAAAAAACATTAAAAAAATAAAATAACATAAACCATTAAAAAATGAATTAAAAAAATTTAAGAGTATTTTATTATTATTGAAACTATTGTTTCATGGGCCAGACCCTCGCCCCGCCCTCCAAGGGTTTGTAGGCCAAGTGGTTTGTCGATTCTGGAAATTGATGAGCAACCTGTTCGATTCACCCGAAGGGACACGGGTCTGACCCTCAAACAAATTTTTGTTTATTATATATATATAGACACAACACATACATACATACAACATTTTTTAACAAATATTGTAAATATTGTTATTATTTAATATATATATTTTTAATATTTAATGTTTTTATTTTAATGTCTTTTTTCTTTTTTCTTTTTTTTAACATCATCGGTTGCTATATTTCTTTTCGAAAAAAGAGGAAGATGGAAGCTGTTCCTCTGTAGTACATAATTATTCACCAAGTGAAGCTGGGAACGGAGGAATTACAACAATAGGATCCTCCAGGTTCCTGCCACTTGGGCTTTGAAATGAAATTTAAACTGGAATATATCCTGACAAATTGGAACACTAAGAGACGACATTTGTAAAATATTATCTATATAAAATGAAGAGGGTGATAAGCCTGACTATGAGGATGAAAAGGAGCCAGTTTGAAGCGCCTTGCTGTTCCTCTCCAAAGGATGAAGAGAAGTATGATGTCTTTTCCTGTAGCACCTGTCTGGACTGCAATAAAGGAATAGCTGAAAACAGGTCCTGATAAAAGAAGGGCAGGAGCGTTGTCATGGGGCTTTGATCATTGAGCGATATCTCTGATTGAGGCTCCTGTCTGGACCGGGTTAGTGAACCAGTTAATAACAAATCCTGATAAAGGGAGGGCGAGAGTGTTGTCATGAGGCTTTGATTATTGAGCGGTGCCAGAGGAATGTGCTTCCTGTAGGGAGGATCGAAGAACAAGGGGCGTCCAGAAGATCCGGGGGAGAGGGAATCACGGGTTCTAAGAGCAAGACAGGCCCGCAGGGACAGGGAGTTCAGATGGATCGAAAGGGGAAGAGACAGATTCAAGGGAGAGAGGGAACTGAAGCAGGGGAGCGGGTGAGGGAGAGCTTGATGCAAGAAAAAGGATAATCGATTGATAAATAACATTTGCAAATGAATTACCTGAGTGCGCCCTGTCCCTTTTTCATTTTTGGTCATGGTGAAATAAATAGGATTCATCGTTTCTGCTATCTTATTAGGACTTGTGAGATTGTTGCATCTCTAAATGAGGGGGATCCTTTCCACAGTCATGGAAAATGATAATAGGTCTCTGCTTCGTTACAGACTAGACAACCCTGAGGTCTAGTGCATGCCTTATTGGCATGTTTATCAACATTTCTGTTTAAGTTGCGTAAGATATGATAAAATCGCAGATCCTCCATGTGTTGGACTAGACTATGGAAGCGACTTAATATCTGCTGGAGAAACACATTTGTGGGGTCTTTCCTCTGAACCATTGAGCTGATAATAAATGTTGAGTCTCCGAAGATGAAGGCTGCATTTATTCCAAGCTTCCCAAGCTGAATAAGACCCTGGTATAGAGCCAGTGCTTCTACCCTATTGTTGGAGGTTTGACCAAGGCCCCAATCATATGATAAAGAGTGTCTCCATTAGCATTAAGAATCACTCCTCCAGCCCCTACAACCCCAGGGTTTGATTTTGAAGCTCCATAAAAAAAAGACAGTACCTGTTATAGTTTTGAATCCAAGCAGCAAACTCATTTTCTTTAAGTCCGATTTTCCACTTGTGAGGGACAACATTTTCTCTGTTGTGAGAAATGCTACCTAGCTGCTTGTTATTGTTTTTATTCAACAAGTGGCCAATAAAGCTCTGTTCTTCCACACTGAGGTCGATGATGTCTACAACCTTCTAGTTTTTAGCTGAGATAGTTTCAAGGGCGAGGCCCTTTACTTTGCTACATAGACTTCTGGCATTTGAACCCTTGTCCTTAAAAACTTTTCGATTGCGGGCCAACCAAATATTCCATAGCATGATGTAAGGCAGAATGTCCCATACCCTCTTTGCAATGCTGTTCTTTCTTCGCTGCCAGGGGTAGTTCTTTTTCCACTTATGCAAAATTTCTCTGATGCTATCTTGACTGGTCCATGGAATTTGGTTGTTCTGGGACAGGTTTCCCCAACATTCACTGGCGAAGGAGAAATCAATAAATAGGTGGTGGGTGGATTCCTTAGCTGCCAAGCAGTTGGGATAGCGAGAGGGGTTGATAATTCCACGCTTTTGTAAATTTTAGATAGTAAGAGTTTTCCATTTGAGAAGGGTCCATATAAAAAATTTCATTTTTGGAAGGGCCTCAGACTTCCAAAATGCCTTCCAATGATTCTAGATTGGCATAGGATGATTGCTGTTACAGAGGAATTGATGGGCAACTTTAACGGTATACCCAGATCCAGAAGGATCCCAACTGAATCCATCTGTGGTATGCTTTTTGATAGGGGCTATATTATGCAAGTGAGATTGGAGAGCTGATAAACTCTCTTTGAGATCAGTGGGTATAGCAAGGAAGGACCATCCAGACCATAGAAGGGATGAAGGATCCCATTGAGAAATCTGATCCAAATGGTGAATGCCAATTCTTTCAAGAAAGGAGAGGATGGGATTGACTCCAGCTTGCATATTAATAGGATGCTGTCCCATGATTTTGTCTGTTCCAATATTATTGCTTGCTCCTCCCTTAGGAATTTTGGAAGTGTTCTGGGCAATTATAGGAATAACTTTTTTGCATAAGCGCTAGATTTTGGTGGAGTCTCTGATGGGGATGTCTTGATCAAGGAGCTGATGCCTTGGAAAATTCAGGTATTTAATTTCCAGTACCCTTTTCCACCTTGCAAAAGGACCAGTTATGAATCTCCAAACCATTTTTCCTCCAAAGGCTAAGTTGAGATATCTTGGGGATCTGATGCCAAGGCCACCATGGTCTTGGGGCTGAATTACTTGTTTCCAACTGATCAAATTGAACTTCTTTTTGTCATGCTTCCCTCCTTGCCACAAGAAATGGCGAAGGATGCCTTCCATTTTATGGTGGAAGGAGGCGGGGGCTTGGAGAAGAGTAAATTGATATAATGGCAGAGAGGACATACCAGATTTCAGAAGGGTGAGGCGACCAGCTAGGTTGAGCCATATTGAGCCCCATTGCTGTACTTTCCTTTTCATCTTATCGATTATGGTGTCCCAAACTTCGGCCCTCAAAGGCCCTGCGCTTACAAGAATGCCCAAATATGAAAAGTGAGTCTAGTCATAGTGGTAAGAAACCCCAAATGTTGCAGCAATATTGTGAAGGGCCTGCGAAGTTGTATTCCAACCATAGATACAACTTTTTTGCTGATTGACCAGACCACCAGAATAATCCATGAATTTGTCCAAGAGGACTTTGAACCTCCTGGCTATTGTGATAGAGCCCCCCCTAATCAGCAAGGTATCATCTGCAAATTGAGAATGATTTATATTCTTGACACCATTCCCAAATTTTATTCCTGTTATGAGACCAACCCTTCGATGGAAATCTAGCGCTTTGCTAAATGATTCAGCCATTAAAATGAAGAGATAAGGTGAGAGAGGACATCCGTGTCTTAGGCCACGAGAGGATTGAAAAGCTTCACTTGGTCTGCCATTAACAAGAGGGCTGATCCATGGCCCGGAGATGCAGGCTTTGTTGAGGTTAAGGAAGCTTGCATCAAAACCCAACTTCTTCAGGACAACAAAGAGAAAGAAGTGCCTCAGTCTATCAAAGGCGTTGGCCAAATCAAGTTTGAGAACAAATCCTTTCTCCTTCCTGGACTGGCTCGAGTGAATAGCTTCTTGTACTAGAAGAATGGAATCAGAAATATGGCGATTTTCTAAGAACCCCCCTTGATTTTCAGAAATGAGGGAAGGAAGGAAGGGTTTGAGGCAAGAGGCAATGATTTTGGAGAGGATTTTGTAGGAGGAATTAAATAGGGAAATAGGGCGGAATCTGGCAAATGAAGAAGGCCGATTTTCTTTGGGTATGAGGGCCAGATGAGTGGCATTGGTGTACCCCCCTATTTTGCACTTCCGCTGGATCCACTTTAACATTTTTATTAGGTCTTTTTTTATAATTCCCCAGAATGTTTGATAGAAACATATGGTAAAGCCATCAGGGCCTGGGGCTTTGTCAGGCTGGAAGGCCCATACCATTCTGGCAACTTCTTCCTCATCGATCTCTCTGCTTAGATTGTCATTTACTTGCTTACTTATCCCTGCTGGCAGATGTTGCAATAACTCAGTATAATCCTCCTGGGCTTTAATTTCTGTTAGAATGTCCTTGAAGTGTTTAGTTGTTGCCCTCCGGATGGCATCTTGGCTTACCTGCCTGTTACCTGCAGCATCTATTATGGAGCTAACGCTGTTCCTTACCTTTCTGGCTGTTGTTTGTTTATGAAAAAAAGCTGAGTTTCTGTCTCCTCCCTGCAGCCACAATTGCCTCGATTTTAGCCTCCATTTTAGCTCCTATGCTCTCTTAACTTGGCAAAGTTTTGAATAGAGATCACTTTCCTGTTGTTTGCTTTCTTGGGTGAGACCAAATTCCTCAATCATTCTTTGCATACTATTGAGGTTATTTTTGATCTCCTTTTTTACCTCTTTAGGCTCTTTGTAGCTTGATTTGGCCCAATTTTTAATAGCCTGTTTGGTTTTTTTGAGTTTGGTCTCCCATATGAATCCAGGGGACCCCTCGACATGCTGTCTCCAAGTAGTGAGGACGATTTCAACCACTGTTTGGTTGTCGTTCCATAGGGAGCTATAACGGAAGGGGACAGGCCCGAGATTGCTGTGCTTATCCAGCGTTAGCGTGACAGGGAAATGGTATGAGACAAGACAAGTTAAGACGCTGGCGTATCCAACAGAGAACGTAGAGAGAAGCGAGACGTTGATTAAGATTCTATCTAACCTCTCCATAATATTACTTGTGCCAATTCTGCGGTTGCTCCATGTGTAACGCCGGTTTTGGGGTGCAATATCCACAAGATCGGATTCTTGCATGATGTTTTCCAGATATGTTCTATATGGATCAGAAGTAAAACTGCCGCCCCTCTTTTCATTGGCATGGAGGATAAGGTTAAAATCGCCTCCCAGAATGATGTTGGAGCTCCCTTCTTCATCAATGTTGGACTTTAGATCGTGCCAACAACAGTCCTTATCCCTGTAGTGATTGGGCACATAAATATTGTAAATGACTACGGTTTTCCTGTCCTCATTGCTTTCCAAGACTGTTTTGATCCAATGTTGGTTGATGGTTGCTGAATTACAGTTCCATATGTTCTGGTTCCAGATAGTGGCTATACCTCCTGAAGCTCCTCTTGCTTCACTGATACTTCCTTTGTACTGGCTCTACTGTTCTATGATAGTGTTCATTTCCCTCTGACCTTGCTTTGTTTCTTACAGCAAAATGGTTCCGGGTTTCTCTTGGTGAATGAGATCTCTCAGGGCTACTATTTTGGAGGGGTGCCCAAATCCCCTACTGTTCCAATACAATATTTTCATCATTGTAAATGTGGTGTCCGGGAAGGTGCTCGCCCCCCATGTTCCTTGTTGTCTATATGTTTGTCATGTTGACCCAGTATGAAGGATTCTATGGGTGTTTGAGTTCCCATAGCAATATCTTTCTGCGCATTCTCATCCCGATGCTATTTGGAAGATTTCCTGCCCGGTCCAGGCTTCTTGAAAGATTCGATAGATCCTCCATGTTCTTTGGAAGAGCTCCTGGTTATTCTGTTTAAGGGAGGATCTAAAGGGGGCTGAGAGGAGATGATTAGGGGCAAGGAGGATTTAAAAGAGGTTTGGGGGAGATTTTCAAGAGAAGGGGGATCTAGGGGTTGGTTTTCCGGGAGAGAAAGGATAAAGAAGAGGTTAGATGAAGGAGGCAGAGGCAGGGAGTGGGGGGGAGATTTGGAGGGAGCAGGAGAAGATAGGGAAGGATGACCTACTACGGAGGGAGATGGATCAGCTTTAGAGATGCCTTTGGCCTGGGAAGCCGATTTATTTTTTTAACCATTTCCCATTGTTCCTCTTGAGGACCATTTTCTGCATTAATAAGCTTAGTACATCGATTTGCAAAGTGTCCGTATTCGTGACATACCTTTCATTTGAACGGGATTTGTTCATAGTTTAGCTGCTGAATATGGCTCCAGTCATTCACTTTGAGCTTGATGGCTTCCGGGAGGCCTTTACCGAGATCCACTTCAACACAAATCTGAGCACAAGCTTGCATGTTGTCCTATGGCTCGCTTCGATCTACATATTTACCAATTGCATTTCCAATGGCTCGGACTGAATCATCTCCTCAGCAGTGGAGGGGAAGATGAGGGAGCCAGACCCAGACCAGGACAGCACTGGGGACATCGAGTTCAGGATCAAAGTCAGGGGTCCATTTGTTGAGGTACAGGCCCCTGGAGTCCATGAAATGAGGTCCGTTTCTGAAAATTAAATCCTTGTCTTCTTTGGATTCGAAGTGAAATGTGAAGTACCCTTTGCCACGCAATCTAATGGATATCTTGCCTTGTATTTTATCAGACCAGTTTCTCTCAACCCATCTCTGGACAATTTTTGAGGAGGGCCAGAGGCTTGTAAACTGATCGATGAGTCCTTTTTCTGCCAACGACAATGCGGCCAAGCGAGGTAGGGTAGGAGGCAGAAGAACTTCTTGAAGACCGTCTAATTTTTTGACAAATTTTGAAACAGAAGGACGAGGGCACTGTGGCAGCAGTGAGTTTACCAGATTGGAGAACGCCTGCTTGGGATCGACCCCCTCCGGTGTAGCCTCCGGGGGGGCCATGGACGATGAGCGCAGAAGGCCGATCTGATGCGCAGCTGAACCCTAGGCAGCGTACGCAGCTCGTTCGATCGCAACCCAATTCGATCTTTAGCGTATTTTTAAATACAAAGGGAAATCACCTTTAATGTCTTTATATCTATATATATATCTATATATATATATATATATCTATCTATCTATATATATATATATATATATATATACTTTTTTTTTTTTTTAATATGTTTTAAAATTTGTGTTTTTTTAAGTTTGTATTTTTTAATTAATGTAGGTTATATATATATATAAATATAATATATTATATATATATATATTATATATATATATATATATATTTAAATTTAGCAATGTTTTTTTTTATATATATGTAATTTTTTTTTTATTCTTTATTTTTAATAATAGTTTTTTTCAATTTCATTTTTTTTGGTTTTAAAAGTAATTTTGGCTTATAATGTTAATTTATTTATGTTAATTTGTTGGCTTATCATTTGTTTTTGTTTAACATGATTTTTTAGTGAAAAGGTCCTGAAATACATATTTTTTTAATTATATGTATATGCAAAATGTGTAGTTTTTCTCAAATGTTTAAAATTATTGTTTTTAGCCACAATTGTTTTATGTGTATTGAAGTGTTAATTAACAATATATAAATATATAAAAAATCATAACTTCAAAATATTATTTTTATAATTTTTTTAAACTTTACAAAAGTAAAAAATTTCATTATAAAAAACATTACAAAGAAAAACAAAAACACAAATTTGGAAAACCCTTAATAAGAAAACATCTTAGGATAAAAAACAAGAAGAGGAATAAGGCAACTTGAAAAATAGTTAAATAGCCAACATTTAAAAAAAATCGCGCATACTTAGGACATAAGAAAATTTAAAGTGCCAAAAATATTCCAAAAAAAAAATGTTGACGCTTTCAAAATCTGCATGAAAATCACCAATATTTTAAAAATACTATCCATACTTAATATATCAGAAAATTGCTAGTAGAATGTTCAGAGATATGTTTTAGTATGCAAACAATCAATTTTTTTGTTAATTGTAGGTCTAGTAAAGCCAATCATTATCTAGTCAGACTTCATGAGGATGATAGTAGTAATAAGAATCATTCTGTGTTAAACATGAGAAAAAATAATTTAATCGCTATATTAGATAGAGGATGTATCAAAACAATATATTTCTGCAGCTGGCCTGGTTTCCAGTCTTGCAGACCAATTGCTATTTTGTATTGTGATTTTATGGAAGTAATATAAATTTATACTGCTGACTTATATAAAAAAAAAATATAAACATTAAAGTGTAAAACATATGCTAAAAAATGAGTGTATTCTGAATCAACACTTTTTAAAATCAGATAATTTTTTGCAACCTCTAAAAAAGTGAGAACTTGGTGCAGTTCTCGTTTGGTTGGTTACTATGTTATTCATTGGGTGATATTGGTACAATGACTTCATGCTAACATTTGCCATTAAAGATACAAGAGCAATAATAGATTTGTTTATTGACAAGAGAACGTTGAGTGCTACCATATTGTTAAGCTAGGGTTTGATTCTTTCGGTGGTCAGAGGAAATTTTTATTGCTGATAATGACCTTGTGCCAATATTGAAAATCGACAGAATCAACAAATTGATAATTTTGTGATTGATATTGGGCACATGTTGATCTAGTTTGAAAATTGTGAAGCATGGTCCATTGTGGTGAACTAAAGGTTGGAGCATTCAGGGCAAGTGGTGGTTTGTAGAGTAGGGTGGCAGGGTGTGCAAGGCGGAGAGTGGAGTATCCTTCTATAGTATTCTTTGAGACTCTTCACCCTAGACCAAGACCAGACCTTCCCTTTGTTGGGTCGTAGAAAATGTATGTTTTATCCTCAAATAGCTTAATTAATCATTCATCTTTATATGTTTATATTAATTTTAGAAAATAACTTAGAAGAAACGAGTGTAGAAGTCAAATAAAAGCAATCATTAACGAATTGGGTATTTTTAGGCATGAGAGCTAACTTTCGCTATTTTTATATGCAAAAATATGAATTGGAAAATAGATGTTGAAACGATGGAACAACATCGGCCAATAAAAATGTTTCGATCATGAATGCTAGTGGAAGAACAGGAGAATCAAGTTTATTTTGTAATAAAATCTGATTGTCAGTTGCGAAATCCTCAGGATCTCCTGATCCTAAGGATTCACTTCTATCCGTTTGTCTCTCATAGGTTATATAAAGCCGACAGGTGGAATAGAACAACTAGTTAGGAATTTGGAGATTGCAACTATTCAATTTTGACGTAGAGTATTCTCACTACAATGATGCTATATCTTTATTATTGAGTTTAATGAGAAATACCGTTTTTTACTTGTAATCGCATTCTGAGTGTCTTTCGACAGTGACTTCTGGAGACTTTGGGCCCGGTCGATAGGAAATTTACTGCTTTGCTTGTGCCATACTTATTTCTGTTTAGTATTGCAATTGTTTATTCCTTTTCATGAAATTAGAATTATTGCAATCATTGTGAGTATTGATCTTTATGATTTACCTTTTCCGTTCAAAGTAGATTCTAGATCTTTCTATGTCTACAACTGCGTGTTAATCTTTGATGAATCTATCATATTAGTCTAAGTATTCGATTGGTGTTCCTTCTGCGTAGTGTTATTTGAGTTCATAGTTGTGCTTTCAGTTAAAAGCTCGAATAATTGCTTGTTTTTCATTTGCTGTAGTTTTCCTTTCTTGGTGAATGAGTTATTGTCGACGTTAGTTAGTCAATCTGGTAAGAGTGATTCCTTTTACTGGCATTCAGATTCATTTTTCTGCACAATAGATTAAAATAGATTTGCAAATGATTTAAGGTTGTCCTTTAGATTTGTTTTGGATTGAACTTCGAGAATTAGATATTAATTATTGCAATGATTCAAAATCATTTCATTCTGAATTAACCTCTGAATCCATTTGCGTAGACAATGATGAACACTCTTGAAATAAACAGACTTACCCTGTTTTGATAATTAATGTAGGTATTAAGGTTTATTTTAAAAGTCATATAAATGCACCAACATTTTGGCGTCGTTGCCGGGGAGAGTGTTTCATAGTATTTTTTTTTTTTGCTGTAAAAGAAATGGGTATTAAAAACGAGAGGTAAGAACCCGTGTAACCAGCAAGTAAAGTGCTTTCTCAACAACTTGATTTTCAGAAAATGCATAGAGGTTAAATAGGAGTAGGGGTTTTTACGAATGACTAAGAATAAAAAGGTAGAAAAATACCAGAACTCCCCACCCAAATCCACAAAACCCAAGGGATCGGTGAACCTTGGAAGATCAAAATTTATAGACGAAATCACAAGAAAAGTAGAATCTCAGGCATAAGTAGGACCGTAGACTATATCTAGAAAAATCCCTACTGTAATCCCTCAGGCAGCAGGCTCACCATCTGCAGCCTACGCTGAGATTCATAGCCAAACCAGAGGATCTAAATAGAACTTTCAGGTTACCGAAAATTTACGTTTTGATCCTTCACATGAGGGAAAATCGTGCAATTTAATAGAAGGAGAGGGAGAAACCAGTGGATTTGCTAAGGCAGAGCCACAGTTGTCTGAACTAAGATCTCCTGCGATCCCAGATCTGGGCAGTGCCGCAAAACCACTTCGGATTGAAAATACTCCACTTACTCAAATAAAATCTCCTAAAGTCCCCGAAGGATATTGGCACATTTTCAACCAAATGGAAAATCAACCACCTCAAGGTCAGACCTCGACGTTGGAATACCCCATAGTTGACCTGGTAGCCAATTCCCCGATGAAAGCTATTCCCTTGCAAAACATCCCAACCTTTCATGGCACAACCACAGAGGATCTAGATGCCTTCTTATTCAAGTTTAACGTCCTATGTAGAGGATACGATTACACCACTGATCCTCAAAAATTGAAGCTATTCCCTTCTACCCTAAAAGGAGAAGATTTGTGGTAGTTTATGGGTTTAGGCGGACATACTATTAACTCTTGTGATAACATGGAAACTTATTTTCTCACAAAATATCGGGACTATTGTAGGACTAGGGAATTAAAAGATGAAATCTTTAAAATTTCTGAGAAGGATAATGAAACTCTAGAGGAATATTTCGAACGGTTTCAGTATAATTTGCAGAGAACCCCTCAATCCACATTACCAAAAGAAGTCCTGATGGCCTTAGCAAGTAAGGCAAGGAAAGGGGAGGGGAAGGCTTCCCATTTCAAAGCAAATTCTTCTCATGGAGGGAAGAAGGGTGACATGTCTAAAGTAATATGCTTTAATTGTCATGAGATGGGACATTATGCGACTAATTTCCCATCGAAGAAGTCCAAGAAGGGATCCTCGAAAGGGTCGAAAGGTGAGGAATTAGCTTCTCAGTTCGAAATGGACTTTACCCTCATCACATGCATGGTGTCGTCGATGATGGGTTGTGTATGGTATCTTGACAGTGGAGTCTCATTCCACATGACCGGTGATAAAAATTTATTCAGTGCCTTGGAGGAGAAAGACCTTAAGATGCGCATAGAGATGGGTGATGACGGAAGGTATAGTTTTTCAGGAGTGGGCACAATTGCTTTTCACAGGGAGCATGGAGCTCCTATCACCTTGACAAATGTGAAGTATGTGCCTGGACTAAAGAAGAACTTGGTATCAGTCGCGATTTTGGAGGACAAAGGCTACAATGTTATATTTAGTAAAGGGAAGGCGTTCCTAAGACACATAGCCACAGGTCAGACCAAGAGGATAGGGATTTGGGTAAAGAATCTCTATAAACTAGAGGTAGATGATTGTGCAACATTGAGTATGAAATCAGAATTGTTGCAAAGCCAAGACATTGGTGAGTTGTGGCATAGGTGGTTGGGCCATTTGCATCATGGGGCTTTGAAGGTAATGCATCATATATATACAAGACTTCCCAAAGGTAAACTTGAGCAAGTTTACACATGCAAAGGTTGTACCTTGGGAAAGTACACCAAGTCTTCCTTTCATGATCGAGACAATCGAGCGAAGGCTATCTTGGAGCGAGTTCATATTGATGTGTGTGGATCATTCTTGACAACATCCACAACAAAGCAAATGTATTATGTGATTTTCATTGATGAATATTCTCATAAATGCTGGATTTATTTCATGCAGAAGAAGGACCAAACTTTCACAAAGTTTTGTGAGTTCAAAGCTTTGGTCGAGAAAGAGTCAGGGAAGAAGATCAAGACCTTGAGAAGCGACATCGATGGAGAATATGCCTCTCAAGAGTTTAAGGACTTCTGTGCAGCGGAAGGAATTAAACGAGAGTTGATGACACCTCATAACCCATAGCAGAATGGCGTGGCTGAGAGGAAGAAAAGAACTATCGTAGGGGCAGCACATGCAATGCTGCATGACCAAGGCCTACCACTTCACTTGTGGGCTGAGGCATGCAACATAGCGGTCTATTTGCAGAATAGACCGCATCACATACTTGGGATGAAGACTCCAGAGGAAGCTTTCTCCCATAAGGGACTAGATGTGGGTCACTTTAGGATCTTTGGCTCATCGGTATATTTCCATGTGAGAAAGGATGCATGGAAGAAGCTTGAGCCGACAACAGAGTTGGGGATATTTGTGGGGTACAATGATACCCCTCACAACTATTGGGTGTACTTACCTACCAGTTGGAGGAAAGTGGTTCACTGAGATCTCAAGTTTGATGAGTGGAAGGCCATGCGAGTTTCCCTTGAGAGGGAGCTCCAACTACAGGCTGTGGAGGAACTGTTGGTTCCTAAGGAGGAGGAGCCTTAGAGTGATGCGAAGCAACCACATGCAGAGGTTCCAAAAATGGAGACATCCACTCAAGCAGAGTCTTTCAAAGATAGACGGAAGCACACAAGAGAAGCTGACAGATTCTTGGAGGATGCAAGAGAGAATGTGGGAGCACCATCTTCTCAATGAAGAGAGAGGAGGTCACCTGAGAGGTACATTGGATGCATGGACCTTGCTAAAGAATGTGTTGAGACCGAGCCATCTTCCTTTGATGAAGCAATGCAGTAGCCGATTTGGGTTGATGCTATGGTGGAAGAGTATGACTCCATAGTTTGTAATAATGTTTGGGATGTCGTTCCGAGACTAGAGAACAAGTCAGTTGTGAGTTCCCGTTGGATTTACAAGGTAAAGCAAGTTACTGATGGTAGTGTGGAGAAGCATAAGGAAAAAATTTTTTCCCGTGGCTTTTCCCAGGTCAAGGGGATTGACTATGATGAGACATTTTCTCCTACCGCAAGGTACTCATCTATCAAATCTATTTTGGCACTATCTTCACAGATAGGTTGGAAGATCCATCAGATGGATGTGAAGAATGCATTCCTCAATAGCCAGATTGAGGAAGAGGTGTACATAGAGCAGCCAGAAGGTTTTGAGACCTTCGATCGTGAGTCACATGTGTGCCGACTCAAGAGAGCATTGTATGGGCTGAAGCAAGCACCTCGTGCTTGGTACACTAGGATAAATAACTACTTCACTGGGTTGGGCTTCACAAAGAGTGAAGCGGATGCAAAACTGTACCACATCGTGGTGAAAAGTAAGCTGTTGATTATTGTACTTTATGTTGATGATCTCATATTGACTGGTGATGATAGTTGATCGTGTCTTGCAAGGAGGACCTTGCAAGAGAAGTCGAGATGAAAGACATGGGTCTCATGCATTACTTCCTTGGCATGGAAGTGTGTCAGAAGGATGTGGAGTTGTTTGTGACTTAGGGCAAGTATGCCAATTAGATACTTAGGAGATTCCACATGGAGAAGTACAAGCCCATGCAGACTCCTGTAGCAGGTAACTGGAGGAATGAGGATGCTACTTCAAGAGAAGTGGTAGAGGCTACTGTGTACAGGCATCTTGTGGGTTCACTGATGTACTTAGTGAACACACGACCAGATTTGTGCTATGCGGTGAGCCAACTGAGTTAAGCAATAGTTCAGCGTACCAAGATATTTTGGAAGGCGACAAAGCATGTATTGAGATACCTCAAAGGCACATCTCAGTATGGATTATGGTACAGACAGATAGAGGGAGTGAAGCTACAGGGCTTCACTAATGCAAATTGGGCAAGGAGTCCATCAGATCGGAAGAGCACATCAGGAGGGATTTTCAACCTTGGGTCAGCGACAATTTCTTGGTACAGTAGGAAACAGAGGTTAGTTGCACTCAGCTCGGTAGAGGCAAAATACATGGTTGCAAGTCAGGCAACATGTGAGGCCATCTAGATGCGGAAAATCATATTTGGTTTGTTTTATGAGAGGATGGATCCAACTGTGATCTATTGTGATAATTAGAGTTGTATCAAACTCTCTGAGAATCCAATATTTCATGATAGGTCCAAGCACATCGACATCTGGTATCATCATCTCAGAGACTGTGTAGTGAGGAGGATCATGCTGCTGCAATATATTTCGATAGAGGAGCAAGATGCTGACATTTTGACAAAGGCATTGCCAAAGTGTAAATCCGAGTTCCATAGAGACATGATCGGGGTGGCAGATAATCCCTTTCTTGTTGAGAGGGAGTGTTGAAATGTGGCAACAAGAGTATTCCAATTTAATTTGTCCTTGAATTAAAATCGAATTTAGTCTTAACAGCTACTTGGAAATAATGGATTAATTTATTTTAAATTAATTAGTTGGAGAAATTCAAGTTAGAAGTCTTTCTGAAGTCATGCAAGAGTTATCCCTTAAATTAAGGAGATAAGATTGAGTTATATTTGAGTTGTAATTAGTTAACTTAGTTTACTGAGTTAAGTCTAGTTAAATTAGTTCCAAACTGTTTGAGGAACTAATAGAGAGTTAACAGTTAGTTGATGCATGCATGCACTCAGCGAGTGCTACTCCAGTTAATCGAAGATTCACTCATCAAAAACTCATGCATGTATATTCTGAGAAAGACCTAGTTGAGATTAAAGTCAAGGACAATGTACTATTAGTTGCATGTGTTTTATTATAAATAAAACTTATGCATGCAGTCAAGATATAATCCTTGAGGATTGCACAATTTTGGAGGAGGGTTTTCCACTTGGTAATAAGAAATGATCCACAAGGAACAACAAAAGGAAATAGGAACTTGGAGGACAAAGAGGAAGGCTTGAGAGAAGCCAAGATTGCCTGTGAGCATCTGTGAGGATTGTACTAAGAGTTGGCTAGCCTGTGAGAGATAAGGCTTTGTATAATTCCTATGTATTTTCACCTGTATGATAATACAATAGTGTGGGGTTTATAGCTGAGGCTTTCCCTAAAGTTTTCATGTATATTGTGAGTTTGATTCTTGTTTTTTTGGTTATTATTCAACTCGATATTTAAGCTTCCAAAAATTGATAGTAGAAGTAGGTTATAGTATTCTTCTTTGATTTATATTGCATTATCAGGTTAACCTACATCAGTTTTTCTACACTCTGTAGGGAAAAATCATTCCCTTAACTAGTCTATCTCTGCCGACAATTCTGGCCATACTAAAACTTTTCCATCTGCTGATAATTTGGAGGATCAGAGGGAATCAGTTCCCTCTATGAATGAGTCCCTTGAGAAAGAAGCCCATGCAGAAGAAACCCTTGAGGATGAAAATCAACTAGGGGATACTGCTCAAATGGAGTCCCCAGATAAAGAATCCCATGCAGAAGAAACCCTTGAGGATGAGAATCAACCAGGAGACACTGTTCCATTGGAGTCTCCTAAGAAAGAGGCCCATGCAGAAGAAATCCTTGAGGATGAACATAAAGCAGGAGACACTGTTCCATTGGAGTCCCCTCAGAGAGAAGCCCATGTAGAAGAATACCTTGAAGACAAAAATCACTCAAGAGATACTGTTCCATTGGAGTCCCCTGAGAAAGAAGCCCATGTAGAAGAAAACCTTGGTGACGAAAATCAATCAGGAGATACAGTTCCATTGGAACATAACCCTGATAATGGCACAACTCCTCATGAACCCAAAATAAACATAATTGTGCCATCTCTAATCAGAAACCCCACGAAGAAGAAATCGTACAAGGACTGATTGAGGAAGCTGATTAAGAAATACAAGAAATAGAAGAAAATAGTCAAACAATTGAGAGAGTGGTTAGAAGAGGCAGCTAAGGCTCATAAACTGAAAGTGGAATTGGAAACTATAGGGACCCAAACAGAACAATGTTCTTTGGAGGATATGAGACTCAGACTGAAAGTCCTTGTGTTTGTTCAATGGAGACCCAAACAGAATTTCCTACCACAGATGTTGCTGTCCAAACCAATTCTGAGGAGAATGCCTAGACAAACTGTTGTATGCCCCAAGAAACAATCGAAGTTGTTATTTAAACCGATTTTGAGGAGAATGCCTAGGTAGACTGCCGTATGTCCCAAGAAATAGCTAAAGCTGTTGTTCAAACTAGTTCGGTGATAACACATGATAATGAAACTCAGACATAGGAAACATCTCACTATGTTCCTCTGGTAAAAGAAACTGTTGTCATGAAATCACAGAATGAATTAAAAAGGACCTAGCTGGTGTTGGTTCAACATAAGGAAGAAGTAGCATTATTTTAGATAAGACAAGACTTTTTCTGAATTCAAATATGAGCAGAAGAAATTAGAGAAAGCACAAGCCAAGTTTCAAAAGGCCAAGGAACAAATTGAAAATATTTGTTCTCTTTACTCTCATTCTTTGTCTTTCCGGTCACCTGCCACTAATTATGCAGTATTCTTGTTGGAAAGGTACCTATTGTTGAAAGTAAAAGCTATCAGAGTTGGTAAGTTAGCGAAATTGAAGACCACTCCAGACTTTGTCCAATGTTTTAAGGAACAAAAAGAGCAAGTACAATGCCTTCTATGCAAATTATACCTGCACAATTTCTTCTTGGAGGATGAACTGGATAGTAATCCTAGCCCCTTCATTAGGGACATTCAATTCCAAGCTTTCCTCTCTTTTGCTACCAATTAGGTTAAATGGGCTAAAGCCTATAATAGTTTTTAGAAAAGGGAACGTGTTATAGATTTATGGGTCAGAGGAAAACCCATGAAACCTATACACCTTTCTTCCCAACATAAAAGGTTTATTCAACAAGATGAGGTCATGGATAAATTGGGACCACTCCATACATATATTATATAGGCAGGAAGATAATATTTTCAAAACATTAAGGAGGAAGCTTTGTTGACAGCAAGGCAAATATGGGAAGCTTCCACTAACAATGTCAAAAATTGAGAGCCATTTGGGTACATAAACTTTAAAGCTATTGTTGCTCGCTTAATCATCTAAAACAATATAATCCTAGGAATGGGTCCTGCTTGGATAGGATGCCGTTACAGATTTCCTATTATTTGGTACCCCCCTAAAGGGTATTACTGTGATTGTGATTTTCAAGATTACCTTGTAAACTAGGCTTTTGCAATACTTAAAAAAAATGGTTTTAGGCTATATAAGGAAGAAGTTTATCATGCCTATTCTTTGACACAACTGCACCTCAATCATCTTATTGCAAGAGGACATGCAAAAAGGTAAGCAGGGGAGTATGTTGGGCCATAGAAAAGGTATGTTTTATCCTCATATTAACTTAATTAATCATTCATCTTTATATGTTTATCTTTATTTTAGAAAATAACTTATAAGAAACAAGTGTAGAAGCCGAATAAAAGAAATCATTAAGGAATTGGTTAATTTTGGGCATGAGAGCTAACTTTCACTATTTTTATATGCAAGAATATGAATTGGACGATTGTTGTTCAAATGATGGAACAATAGCGGACATAAAAAGAAAAAAGACAATGTTTCGATCATGAAGGCTAGCGGAAGACCAGGAGAATCAAGTTTATTTTGTAATAAAATATGATTTTTGGTTGAATTCACTTCTATCCATTTGTCTCTCATAAGTTATATAAAGCCGACAAGTGGAATAGAACAATTAGCTAAGAATTTGGATATTGTAACTATTCACTTTTGACACAGAGTATTCTCACTATGGTGATGTTGTATCTTTATTATTGAGTTTAATGAGAAAGACCATGTTTTACCTGTAATCGCATTTTGAGTGTCTTTCTGCAGTGACTTCTGGAGACTTTGGGCCTGAGTGATAGAGATTTACTACTTTACTTGTGCCATACTTATTTTTGTTTACTCTTGCAATTGTTTATTCCTTTTCATGAAATTAGAATTATTGCGATTGTTGTGAGTATTTATCTTTATGATTTACCTTTTACGTTCAAAGTAGATTCTAGATCTTTCTATGTCTACAACTACGTGTTAATCTTTGATGAATCTATCAGATTAGTCTAAGTATTCGATTGGTGTTCCTTCCGTGTAGTGTTATTTGAGTTCACAATTGTTGATTTCAGTTAAAAGCTTGAATAGTTTCTTGTTGTTCAGTTGCTTTAGTTTTCCTTTCTTGCTGAATGAGTTATTGTCGATGTTAGTTAGCCAATTCGGTAAGAGTGATTCCTTTTACTTGCATTCAGATTCAATTTTCTGCACAATAAATTAGAATAGATTTTCAAATGCTTTAAGGTTTGCCTTTAGATTTGTTTTGGGTTGAACTTTGAGAATTATATATTAATTATTGCAAAGATTCAAAATCATTTGATTCTGAATTAGCCTATGAATTCACTTGCACAGATAATGCTGAACACTCTTGAAATAAACATACTTACCCTGGTTTGATAATTAATGTAGGTATTAAGGTTTCTTTTAAAAGTCATCTTAGTGCACTTTGGGATCCAACAGTGCATTATCTCAGATCAGGACAACAGATCCCTAAGTGCATTTTAGTCAAGTCTCTGGTCGATGCTGGATTCAAAACTTACCAAGTCCATGACTTTCCATCCCCAAACATATGGCCAAACAGAGGTTGTCAAGAAGATGATCGTACACATTCTATGCATGTACAACTCAAAGCATCCACACACGTGGGATGAAAGTCTCCCCTATGTCCAAAACAACTACAACATAGCTCTTGACAGATCAACAAGCCACAACCCCTTTCAAGTAGGGCTAGGATTTCAACTATTATGCCCCATTGATGTGGCCATACCATTTCCATGTGCCTAGGTATATTTGACTCACATTTATTTTGATGCTAAAAGGGCTAACAACTTCATTAAGTGCATTCAACAATCCACCAATAGGTCCATGATATATTGGACAAAGCCAATGCTAAGTATAAGTAGCGCCATGATCAACATCAAGTGCCGCACAAGTTCCAAGTGGGTGACAAATTTTGGCTACATTTGCAGAAGGAGTGCCTTGCTGGACCCCACCGCAAGCTTCAGCCGCTCCGATATGGGCCATACACCATCACCAAGGTTGTCAGTGACAATACCTTTGAGCTCAACATCCCTTCTGTTCCTTGATCTGCACCCAATGTTCAACGCAGATCACCTTTGGCCATACTTTCCACCATTGTTGGACACATATGACATTGCAGAACAACTCACACCAATAGAACTCAACCCGGACTACATGGAACAAGCCACAACTGATCAAATCATGGAGACATATATCAAGAACACTCACCAACAAAGGATACTATTATATCAAGTTAATGAAGGCCAACTCCTTCATTAGGGTAAGTGGTTCACAAGGGACCAATTTCAACAGATATTTTGTCACCTCATGGAGGCTCTGCATGTAATGGGAACCATTGCTTCCTAAGGGGGGAGGAATGATCCAGGTGGATATTGGTGGCCACCTTCCTATTCCACCTAGATCCCTATTAGTTTCATAAGTTTCCTTTTTCATTTTAGCATTTACTATTTTTAGTAGTTTTTCGTGTCCTGAACTCCCAAAGCATTTTTGACACCCTAAATGGAATTTTTTTGGGGTCCTCGGCATGCTCGTAACTTTGGGCAAGGGCCTACAAAAAAACCTATAGTACCCGGTGAGACCTTTCAGACAAGGTATTGTATGCGCCAAATGGAGATAATACGACCATGTTACGACCCCAAGAAGTTGGCTGCCCAACTAATCCCAATAGGGCCTACAGATTCTTGGTGTTACATCTAATAGGGTTAGGGTTTTCTCATGTTTTCCAATAATAAATAGGCCCTTGAGCCTCATTCTAACATAGTTCAAAGTCATGAAGCTGCCACATCTCTTCTCAGAGATAAGCTATCATCGCCTGAGCTATCTTATCTCCATTATGTTTGTAAGCATAGTTCAATATTTTTCTATTAATGAAATGAAGTGTTTTTTCTGTTGCATCTCTGTGTTTATCATTATATCTGTAAGTTGTTGTGTTCATGTTTAAGTTCAAATCTAATGCTTTCATTATATTTTCAGGAAGGCATATCTTACAAAATCATTCTCAGCAATCCTCACTCTCTCATTCCGACTAGACTTTTTAAGATTGAGGATTGGTGTATACTAGAGAAGACACATTACAACCATTATTTCTAGAAAACATTCTAGCCTTATCGTACAAGAAGTAGACAAAAAGGAAACCCGAACTAACAACAACATATCAAGGGGCAGGATAGGGGGGTAGTATAGGGGGAGTTACAAAATAACTAACACGTTCATGCATATGGAAATAAATACATTCCACCCACGCTTCCAAGATGTGAAGGTGGTAATTGGTACGATAGTGGCTGCCACAGATTCTATCCAACTATTCTAGAATTTCATTATGATAATACTATATATTATTAAAATAGGCTATGATTTTGTTTCTGTCTTCATACTCGTGGTTCCCGATAATGTCCATATTGTTATGTATGTCCCAGAGCTAATCAACAATGAATTCCAGGGTAGCGGGTGCCACTACATGGCCTGGAGAGAGGGATGGAGAAATAGCTTTGGCATACTCAGTTTCTCAGCTGACCAAATTGTTAAAGGATGAACTATGGCCTGGCTCGGGACACCCTGTCTGGTCATGTTGGCCCCCACCGTGGCGAGGACGACCCCATTGGAGGGGCATAGTGAAATTGGTAGGGTCAGACTGTTAATTGAGAAGAGCAATCAAGGGTGAAATTTCGCAACACCTGCAAGAAACAATTAAATGACCTAGACCAAGATAATGTTGCACCGAGTGAGTGTGCATCGATGTTCCAACCCCACGAGCTAGGAGGCAAGGAGGAAAAGAGACCACCCAAACTAGAGAGCAACGTTGAACTGACCTCGCTCACCACAATTTTAAACCACCAAACCAGACTTTACAACTCCAATTGCCCTAAGGGGCAAATTCAGTGACGCAAACCCAGAAGGGGCTCACGGACCAACAAAAAGATTGACCAGAGACCAGGGTGACAACCCCACAACAGTAAAAACTATATAGAAATACCGACAGAGATCCAACAACAAAGCGACCACACACAATTACAGAGGCAGGCCTCAAAGCATAGTGACATGCAGAGGAAATTTAACACACATAAAGTTTACCCAACACAGAAGACGAGAATTCCAAGAAATTCATTTTTCATAGTGAGAACTTGTAATGAGCTAGGGCATGGAGGTGCCTCACATCCCCATCCGTTTGAGTGCCTGGATCCCAGGGGCAGACCAAATGGCAGAACCCAACTCACATCAGAGTGCCTCTATCCTCCACATTGCCTCTCAACCAAGGCCGAAACCCTAGTGACCCGCCATGGAGCCAGACCCGCACACCTCTATACTCCTCCTGACCAAAATTCATCACCCAAGCTTCAAAATTGAAATAATACACTAGCTGACCCATGAATTTAAAAACAGATTGAGCGGGATCACACATCACACAAAGGAATTGAATGCCAATATCACACATAAGCATGGAGTTAATGAGCGTGTGGAGAGAGGGAATGCCCCAATGGCCTCACATGCGCCAGAGGTCTAATTGATTGAGCACCCCCATCAAGGGGTAATAAATATATATTTTTTTTTTCACAATGTCGGTTGCTGGTTTGTATTCAAAAGAAAAAAGGAGGGAGACGGATCTCCATTTTTACAGAATGAGGTTGGAAAATGATGATCCAACATCAGATACATTTGTTTATTGAGTCAGCATTACAGCTTGTTTCCGTTGCTGTGAAGAAGCGAAAGCTGTATAAACTCTGACAAACTGTAGTAAAATGTAACAGATTTTACACTTCATTTTTAATTTTTGCAGAAGTGTTGAGTTTGCCGCCCACTGAGGTTATGATCTTCTCGCAAGCCACCATGTTCTGGATCGTCCATATCTATAGCAGCATAACGACAGCGCCTTGTGAGGTCGAGCGGAGCCCTTGCCGAGGATTAATGAACATTGTCTTCTTTTCGCACCAACCTTCAGCTGTTGAATCCAGAACTCGCAAGCAAACATTGTAGATATCTTTGATTTCCATAGGTTTATGATGGAAATCCTTTGAACGGGTTGTGCCACTTGTGCAGGCAAGTTGGAGTAGTCGAGGGCACATCCGAAATTCCCGTGGAGCGGATTTGAAGAAATAAAAGATTGCTAGAGGAAGCTTTAAAGCTATTTTCATAAAGCCCTGCCCATTCTGCGCCTAAGGCCGATAGTCAGGGGAAAGGAAAATGTCGGCAGGAGTAGTAAAGTAGTTGACTGATTGAGGGATGGTGGAGCGACTGAGATCACATAGATTTGAGTAATTTGGAAGGGCGGAACATAGAAAGTTCAAGTTTGGAGTGAGAAGGTTACATCTGTAGTGGCCATTGCCATAGGGTAGGAGGCAGAGTGTTGGATCTTCATAGAGAGGCAGGGCAGAGAGCTTTGTAATCTGCGAACAGTGACCTGATGAGGATTGGATCTGCTATTGGGAAAGAGCCTGATCATGGTAAGAAAGAGTAATGATCAATGCTATTGCACTGAAGGATGCCAAGAGGGTGTATGCATGCTTTGTTTGCCAATTTATCTGCGTTTTTATTAAGAGATCTGAGGACGCGATAATAGAGATTGCCTTTCATTTGTTGATCCAGAATGCGGCATCGCTCCATGATTTGTTGCAGACTCAGGTTTTAGGCTTTTCTGTTGCTTATCATCAGACCAATGATGATGGCGGAATCTCCGATAATAGTAGCCTTGGGTATACCAAGCTTCTGAAGCTGGAGCAAACCTTGAAGGAGGGCGAAGGCTTCAGCCCTGTTGTTTGAAGCATGGCCCAGCCCCCATTCATATTCAGTTAACAAATATCCATTACCATTGCATATAAGACCTCCAGCCCCAGCCATTCCTGGGTTAGATTTGGAGGCTCCATCGAAAAAAAGATAATGAGTATTGCTGTTCTTGATCCACCGAGCAAATTCGCTGCATATTGGCCTGTCTTTGCTATTGGAATCATGTCTTTTTTGTTCTATGCTGCTTCTGTCCAGAATATGCCCTATGTAATTCCTTTCTTCGACTGTCAGTTCCATCACCTTCAGATTCCCATGGCATTTTGTGGATAGTGTTTCCAGGTTAAGATTCCAAGCTTTATTGTAGATTTTTCTGACATTGGTTGCTGTGCCTTTGAAGATCCTTCTGTTTCTTGCTAACCAGATGTTCCAGAGAAGAGTACAGGGCAAGCCATTCCAGACCCTGCGAGCTGCATTTTTTGCTTTTCTTCCCCATGGGTAGCTCTTTTTCCATATATGCAACACTTCAAATATGCTAGTGCCAGGCACTCAGGGGGGGTTGTGACTTCGAAAGGATTCTTTCTAGCAGGCTGAGGGAAAGGAACAATCTATAAACAGATGCTGGATTGTCTCTTCTTCGTTTTGGCAATTTGGACAACATGATGGCCCAATTATTCCTTGCTTTCTGAGATTCTCAGTAGTGAGGACTTTCCCTTTTAAAAGGATCCATAAGAAGAATTTTATTTTTGGAAGGGTTTCAGCCTTCCAAACAAGTCTCCAATGCGCCCAGATTTCCATGGGATACTCGGTGGTGCAAATCTGATGGTATGATGCCTTAATAGTGTAGATAGTGCCTGAGGGGTCCCATGGGAAATCATCAGCAAGGCAGCGTTTAGTGGGCGCTATACCATGAAGATGAGTTTTCAAGTTGTTGAGACTAATTTCTATATCTGCTGGTACATGAGGGAAACTCCAACCTTTCCAGAATTGGGAGAGGGTTTCCCATTGAGAGATCTAGGCCAGAGTTTGAATACCTATGCTGCTGAAGAGAGCTAGAATTTGCTGAGTTCCTGGCCGTTGGCTTATGGGCTGTTGCCACATTATTTTGTCTTCTCCTATTCTTATGTGGCTGCCTCCTTTGGGCACTTTGGAAGTGTTTTGATCAAGAAAAGGGATAGCTTTTTTACACATCCTCCAAATTCTTGAACAAGCTCTGTTGGGAAGCTCATGATCCAAGAGCTGGTACCTTGGGTGGCTGAGATATTTTTTTTCGAGTACAGTTTTCCACCAAGCATTCCTTCCAGTTATAAGTCTCCAAACCAGCTTGCCAGCAAAGGTGAGGTTTAGAAATTTAGAAGACCTGATTCCCAGCCCTCCATTCACACATGGTTGAGTGACCTGCTTCCAGCTAACCAAGTTGTATATATTTTTTTTCATTTCTTCCTTCTTGCCAAAGAAAGTGATGAAGGAGAGCATCCATTTTAAGATGGAAGTTAGTTGGGGCTTGAATAAGTGTAAAGAAATATAAGGGCAGGGATGAGAGGCCTGCTTTCAAGAGAGTTATGTGTCCCGCTGGGTTAATCCAAGAGGTGCCCCAATGCTGAATCTTCCTTTTCATTTTGTCAATAATAATTTCCCAGGTTGTAGTTTTCAAGTTGCCATCACTTACAGGTATGCCTAAATAGGTAAATTGCTCCCAGTTCAGCTTACAAGGAACCCCAAGAGTATGAGCAATCCTATGGAGGACATGTGCCGATGTGTTCCACCCATATATACAGCTCTTAAGATAATTTATCAGACCTCCAAAATAACTCATGTATTTGTCTAGAAGTGTTTTAAAGCGACGGGCTATGATATTTGAAGCTCCCCCATTAAAAGAGTATCATCGGCAAACTGAGAGTGATTAATGTTTTTGACACCATTGTCAAATTTGATCCCGGTGATGAGCCCCATGCGATGGTTGTAATCCAGAACTCTACTAAAAGATTCAGCCATTAATATAAAGAGATAGGGTGAGAGAGGGCAGCCTTGTCTAAGGCCCCGAGAGGATTGGAAGGAAGGTCCAGGTTTGCCATTTAGAAGAGGAGATATCCATGGTCCTGTAATGCAGGCTTTGATAAGGCTAATAAAGGATGTGGCAAAACCCATTTTTTCAAGCACAACAAACACGAATGAATGTCTGACATGGTCAAATGCATTGGCTAAGTCTAACTTTAATATGAAGCCTTTCTCATTTTGGATTTGATTGGAGTGTATGGCCTCCTGGATAAGAAGGATGGAGTCCGAAATTTGCCTATTAGCCAAAAAACCTCCTTGATTTTTAGATATGAGAGGGGAGGATTGGCTTTAGTTGAGTAGCCAAGATTTTTGTCAAAATTTTATATGATGAGTTGCACAAGGATATTGGGCAGAAGCGAGAGAAAGTCAAAGGTTGGTTTTCTTTAGGGATAAGGGCCAGGTGGGTGGCATTAGTGAATCCTCCAACTTTGCATTTACGTTGGACCCATCTTAGCATTTTGACCAGATCTTTTTTTATTACTCCCTAGTATGATCTATAGAAACAGATAGGAAAGCCATCTGGGCCTGGGGCTTTATCTGGCTGGAGAGCCCAGATGGCATCATGCATTTCTTCTTCATTGATCTCCTTAATCAGGTCTGCATTAATATCCTCGCTGACTGCTTTGGGTGTATGCTGTAGAAAATCTGAATAATCCTCTGTTTTCTTTATCTCAGTTAGAAGAGTGCTGTAATAGGGTGAGGCAATTTGCTTGATGGCTTCTTGGGTTTTTTGAGGGCGGCCTTCCTCATCGTTGATCATGGTGATATTATTTATGACTTTCCGGACAGTTGCTTGTTTATGGAAGAAAGCTGTATTTTTGTCTCCTTCATGAAGCCAAAGCTGTCTTGACTTAATTCTCCATTTCTGCTCTTCGTCCCTATTAACCCGGTACAACTAATAATATATATCACTTTCTAATTCTTTATCCTCTTGGGTCAGCCCATTTTCCTCAATTTTTCTATGGGTTTCTTTTAATTTATTTTTCAGCTCTTCTTTGACATTTTCTGGTTCTTTGTAATGCTGTTTCACCCATTCCTTTAGGGCACGCTTTGTATTCTTCAGCTTGCATTCCCAAATGAAAACCAGAGATCCTTCTATATGATGGTGCTAGGCTGTTTGGACAATCTGATCCACAATAGGATTGCTACGCCAAAGAGGATTAAATTTGAAAGGCAACGGCCCTAATGGACAGTGTGCTTCCAGGACAATGCTGATGGGATAATGATCAGATGCTGAATAAGGCAGAATGTCAGCATGAGCAGTGGAAAAATCAGAGAGGAAAGAAGTATTTACCAAGATTCTATCAAGGCACTCCAGAATGTTATCTCTACCTAGCCTGCAGTTGTTCCAAGTGAACCTCCGATTTTTTGGGATGATGTCTACTAAATCACACTCTTGCATGATGTTTTCTAGCTTTGCTCTGTAAGGATCATGAGTAAAAATGCCTCCTCTTTTTTCATTTGAATGTAATATAAGATTTATATCTCCCCCTAAGATGATATTCCTATTATCTTCAGTTTGGATGTTTTCCTCAAGTGTGGCCCAGCACTGATCTTTATCTATGAAATGGTTCAGAGCATAAATGTTGTAGAGGACTATTTGCTTATCCTCTGCTTGTTTTTCAAGTGTGACTTTGATCCAATATGGAGTGATAGTTTTGGATGCGCATTTCCAAGTATTTTTATTCCACATTGTGGTGATATCGCCTGAAGCTCCTCTTGCTTCACATATTTGTCCCTCATAATGCCTGAGTTGTTCTATAATTCTTGTCATCTCTTGCAGTCTTTGTTTTGTTTCCTGAATCATTACAATTCCTGGCTTCTCATGAGCTATGAGATCTTTCAGGGCAGCAATTTTTGAGGGGTGCCCTAGTCCCCTACAGTTCCATGATATGACTTTAATCATTGAGTATTTGGGTTTCAGAGGGATGCTCGTCCCCCTTGCTCCTTATGTGTTGTTTCATTGCTATTTTGCCCCAATATATAAGTTTCTATGGGATTTTGAGTTCCCATAGTGATGTCTTTTTGAGCACTTTCATTCCTTTGCTGTTTACTTGATTTCCTACTAGGTCCTTTTTTTTTAGAGTCTAGATTGATTCCATGCTCTTTCGAGGAGCTTCTAGTAGATCGAGGTGGGGTGGGGCGAGGGAGTGGGAGGGGGAGGATTGAGAAATAGAAAGGAGGATTGGGGGGTCATTTTCGAGGGGGATCAGGGGGTCATTATCAGGGAGAGAGAGGGCACCAAAGGGATTTGATGAGATCAGGGGGGAACCAGAGGATGGCCCCGAGGAGGGGAAAATGGGTGGACCAAGAGGAGAGGAGGGGGAAGGGACAGCTGAGGGGGAGGCTTTGGGTGGAGCTGAATGGGGATTAGACTTGAGAGGGGCAATTTTGGGAGGTTTTTCAGAGTTTTCTTTCAATCCAGAGGCAGTCTTCTTTTTCTTTACAGTTTCCCATTGTTCTTCTAATTGATCAGATTCAACATTAACAATTTTAGGACAACGATTGGTGAAATGGACGTATTCGTGGCATACCTTGCGTTTGAAGGGAATTTGCTTGTAGTCCAGCTGCTGAATATGCGTCCAGTCGTCCACTTTTAGTTTGATTGCTTCTAGAAGACCTTTGCTGAGATCGACTTCAACACATATCCGCGCACATGCCTGCATATTGTCCTTGGGCTCATGCCAACCTATGTATTTTCCAATAGCATTGCCGATGGCTCAGACCGAGTCATCTCCCCAGTAGTGGAGTGGGAGGCGCGGAAGACGAACCCAGACCGGAACAACATTAGGGACATCCAGCTCAAGATCGAAATCTTGAGTCCATTTGTTCAAGTACAGACCGCGGGAGTCCATGAAGTACGACCCATTTCTAAAGATTAGGTCCTTGTCTGCTCTAGATTCAAAGTGAAAAGTATAGTATCCTTTTCCACAAAAGCGAATAGCGATTTTGCCATTGACTTTGTCGACCCAGTTTCTTTCGATCCATCGCTGAACAGTTTTCGGGGAGGGCCATAGGTCAGTGAACTGTCCGATGAGCCCCCGTTCTGCTAATGAGAGAGCAACCATTTGACGAATCGAAGGAGGAAGAACAATCTCTTGCAACCCATCTAGTTTCTTGACAAACTTGGACAACGTAGGGCGAGTTCTCTGTGGCTGAAGAGACTTAACTAAGGCAGAGAACGCACCTGCATCTGAATGGAGGCTCACATTTGCCTTGGATTGGTTGGAGTCCACCGTGACAGGGGTTGAAGAGGCCATGGAAGGCCAAAGGCCAGTGGCCTCGCGCTGTAGAGAGAGGACCAACAGTCGGCTGCTAGGTCAGGGGAACACGCAGGAGGCGCGTGCAGTCCGTTCCTATTCCGAATGGTAATAAATATTAATTTAAAAACAAATAAAAAATTATATTAAAAGAACATTATAAGTGAATTAAAAAAACATTATTATATTATTATTATTTATTATTTTATTAAAACTTTGTTTCATTCGGGTTCGACCTCGCCTCGCCCCCCAAGGGTTATAGGGGGTGGTCATCGATTCCGAGGAATTGCATTAAGCCAACCCATTCGGACACCCATACGTGCTGCGAAGTGACCCCGTTCAAACAAAGTTTTGTTGTTTACTTTTATATATATCATATACACCACACATGCAACACACACATTTTTTTTCAAAATTTGATTGTTTTTTTTGTCTTTTTTATCTTTAATATATTATTTTTTCATATTTTATGTTTTCATTTTATGCCTTTTTTGATCATTTTTTATTTTTTTATTAACTATATTTTTATTTATTTATTTAAAACTTTTTAATATTTTAGTTATATTATATATATATATTGAGCATTAAAATTGATAAAACATTTCATACTATTTGTTATTTTTTCCATTTTTCTAATTTGTTTTTATTTAACAGTATTTTTTAGTGAAAATGTCCTAAGTACATATTTTTTTAATTATTGTATTATGCAAAATGTGTATTTTTTGTCAATATTTAAATTTTTTTTTAGCGACAAAATTGTTTATGCTGTATTGAAGTATTAATTAAAATATTTAATATATAGCAAATATAACTTCAAATATTAGTTTTAAATTTTTTTAAACTTTACCAAAGAAAATAAAAAAAATTTAATTATAAAAAACATTGCAAAGAAAAACAAAAAACACAAACTTGGAAAACCCTTAAAAAAGCATCTTAGGATTAAAAACAAGAAGAGGAATAAGACAACTTGAAAAATAGTTAAATAACCAACATTTTAAAAAAATTGCGCATACTTAGGACATAAGAAAATTTGAAGTGTCAAAAATATTCCCCCACCCCCCGAAAAAAAATGTTGACGCTTTCAAAATCTGCATGAAAATCATCAACATTTTAAAAATATTATCCATACTTAATATATGAGAAAATTGCTACTAGAATGTCTATAGATACGTTTTAGTATGCAAACAATCAATTTTGTTGTTAATTGTAGGTCTAGTAAAGCCAGCCATTATCTAGTCAGACTTTAGGAGGATGATAGTAGTAATAAGAATAATTTTGTGTTAAACATGAGAAAAAAGAATTTAATAACTATATTAGATAGAGGATGTATCAAAACAATATATTTCTACAACTAGTTTGTTTTCCAGTCTTGTAGACCAATTTCTATTTTGTATTGTGATTTTATGGAAGTAATATAAATTTAAACTACTGACTTATAAAAATAAGAAAATTAAAGTGTAAAAAATATGTTAAAAAAAAGAATGTATTATGAATCAACACTTTTTAAAACCAGATGATTTTTTGCAACCTTTAAAAAAGTGAGAACTTGGTGCAGTTCTCATTTGGTTTGTAACTATGTTATTCATTGGGTGATATTGGTACAATGACTTCATGATAATGTTTGCCATTAAAGATACATGAGCAACAATAGATTTGTTTATTGACAAGAGAACATTGAGTGCTACCATATTGTTTAGCTAGGGTTTGATTCTTTTGGTGACTAGAGGAAATTTTTATTGCTGCTAATGACCTTGTGCCAGTATTGAAAATCGACAGAATCAACAAATTGATAATTTTGTGATTGATATTGAGCACAGGTGGATCTAGTTTGAAAATTGTGAAGCATGGTCCGTTATCATGAACTAAAGGCCAGATAATTCAGGGCAAGTGGTGTTTATGGAGCAGGATCGCAATGTGTGCAAGGCAGAGAGTGGAGTATCCTTCAATAGTATTCTTTGAGACTCTTCACCTTGGACCAAGACCAGACCTTCCCTCCACACTAAGTCAGCCTCCAGAAGTCCGAACTCTTCCTAGCAACTTCGACTATGCAACAAGTTACGACAACTGGTAGTTTCCCACAACAGTCCAACTTGGAAGACTTCGATCTCCCAATCCAGGGCACGAAACAAAGAGAGACCACCACCAAAATTTTGATTTTCCTTGTCTCCTTGGACTCACCCAAACTCACATTCACTTTGGCTTCCCGACAACAAAATTTCCCAGCAATGAGAGAACTTCCCACTTTTGCCCAACAACAAGAGATTTTTGCACTTCTACCTAGTAGAGAGATTTCGAACTCGATGAGAAGTGATGCTCCAAATGAATTCTATGTCCTTCCTTTTATAGGTTTCTTCTAGGGTCAAATAGGGTCTTAGGTCGGCTTGATCTTCCCTTAGCCCGACATGGTGTGGAGGTTCCATAATTCATATTTGACTCAATACTAAACCTTTTTACATGATTCAAAAGCCCAAGAAGGGTTTCTTTAAATTTACAATAATTCTATAAACTAAGAATAAATCCTAGAAGTACTCAATGGAAACTTTGACCTAAAACATGGTGAGCCAAGCATAAAACCCATGCTTTAATAAGTCACAATAATAATAATCAAAATTCTTTTCTTTATTTTTTTGACAACTACATTAAATGATGAATCAAGTACATTATTGAAGACCAAACATAGTCACATTTTCCAACATTCCCTCTTAACTAGGGAGGTATTCACAATGTACATATACAATGGAATATCTCAAACTATCTGAAACATGAAGAACTTTAGGCACCACAATGCCGTGGACTAGATTCCTGACTAGGGCAATCTATCCAACCAATCACTTAACAATTTAGGCACCATAATGCCATGGAATAGATTCCTGACCAGGGAAATCTATCCAAGTGGAACTAAGGTGGGCTCAAGCTTTCAACCCCTCTAGGTACCATCATGCTTACTTGCTAACCACCAACCCAAACATACAGGTGTGTATCCAAAACAAAGCTCAATAAACAACACCACCTTTTCAATTCCGGGATTCCAGACATCAACACAAAGTGTCAGCCTAATATCCACCTCAGGTAATGCTTCACTAGCAAAGCCTAAACACCCCTTGATCCAGCAGATCAAGAATGGCCAATATCTCCCATTCAAACTGATTGGTAGCCAACATGCTATCAAGTCCTTCGAGAGATTCACCTGTACAAACACAACCCCAATCAATAATATAATTTCACATGTACATAATCAAAAACAAACCTTCGAGGTCTTACAGACAAATTGATGTTGCTTCTCAACTTTTCATAGTAGGACTATCAACTGAACCTTTGATAGAATTTTCCTCAATCATGTGATTTCCTTCCTACTTCTCATGCAACAACATATCCTTTGAAATTCATTCTTCAATTAACACCAAGCTAAGCCCTCCCTCTTAGCCAGGAAGCACTTCTTTATCCAGACTCCCTCTCAATCATAGGGAGATACCTTCTATTCATGCTTCCTTCGAGAGATGAAGAACTTCCTTTTCGACATCAGAGAATCTTTCATGGTTTCCAACCATTTCATCAGAGTTATTATCATCCCCATCATGCTTATCACATCAATGAACATCTCCACCAAGTTGAATATTGTGTACCTTCACAACTTCAATAACAAGTACAACTAAAAATATAGAAGCCTGATGTTAGCCATATCAGAATCACGAAAGCATTTCATATATCAAATACCCAAGCTTAATTATAAACAAGATACATATACTCTTCAACATATTTCTAGGGACTTATACACCCTAGACTACTTCATAACAACATTCATTCAATTTAGGGTTTCAATGTGTCTTCCAAAGGTATGGCATACCTTACTACAACATATAGCAAACCCTAGACACTATTCACATAGATACAGGTTTACAAAGTATCTAACAACCTTTAAAAATACATATGTTTGACTTATCACTAGGGATTCATGCAAATCCTAAATTTCAAATAAATGAATCAATCAAAGTCAATCACAACTTAGTCATTAGTCTAAGTAGCTTCGACTAGGGTTAGTTCCAATCCCTAGCTTTCAATCAACCATTAAACAATCACTAATATGACCAAATACCACTAGGGTTAGTTGCAAACCCTATATTTCTAAGCAATTATAAATCTCAACCAAACATTCAAATTTCAACAAATCTCTCACACATCTCAAGTTACCATATAGTTAACATTCATCATAGATTTCTACTTTGACTAAGGTTCAACTCCAAAACCCTAGAATTCACAATTTCACCAAAATTTATACAAATCTCAAATCATCATATTCCTGAGATTTTACTTTGACTAAGGTTTAATTCCAAAACCTTAGAATTCCATTTTCATAATATTAACAATCATTACATACATAGATATGATATTGTTACATTTCACATTAGACAATGTCACTACTAGGTTTTAACTGCTAAACCCTAGATTTTTTGATTTCAACAATCATATAATAGATTTCAGATTGTTATTTTATTTTTCCAACTATGGTTCACAGTCATTGAGTGGCCACTACCTCCACCCAAAGGAATCTACCCATTAGCTTATCTAGTTGGGCCTAACCCCAAGGGCATTGAGGATATTTCACCTCGTGACCTACCAATTGGCTTAGCAACGGGAACTCGACCAATTAGGATATCCCTTGGGGATAATTTCAGATTTTTATATCACACATACTAGACAATTTTAACTTCACTAGGGTTTAGCTATAACGCCCTAGATTTTTCCAGATATTGTCATCCTAGAATCTCAGACAAGGACTTCCATTAAATCCTAAGACTCATGACCATCCATGACTAGGTAAACACACATATCTAGGAATTCATAACCATACATATGCATATCATATGTCCAACAATATTAATACATCTTGACCTAGACCGACCTAGGATTTAAACCAAAACGACATATCTATATATGCCTAGATTTCAGCATCATGCAAATATGTTTCATATCATGTGTTAGTCAGACCCAACTTCACAACGATATCAAATAAGAGTTAGACACATAATCATTTTGATTACACTTAAGGTTTGATCAGACAAACACACACACACCAACATAAGTATTTCTAAGACAATATAAGGTACTTTCTCACACATTCCACCAAACCCTAATGAGCTAGGGTTCCAATGTAGAACATACATTCCACCAAACCCTAATGAGCTAGGGTTCCAATGTGGAAACATATATTCCACCAAACCCCAAAGAGCTAGGGTTACAATGTGGAAACATATATTCCACCAAACCTTAATGTGCTAGGGTTCCAATGTAGAATCATAGCATATCTTATATTACCAAAACTTTAAAAGTTATGGGATTCTAGACCTTATAACTTAATCCTAACAAGTTAGGATTTCATGATCATAAAAAAATCCCAAACATGACATCATCAATAAGACTTCAACTATCATTTCACAATATCCCTATTTAGGGTTTAGGATTTTAGACATTCACATTAGCATACCCTTTGGTAAGGGTTTTCCAGGACTTGTCTAGGGTTCTACACAATCAATCAAGAATATGAGTGGGGTGGGTAGATTTATGAAGAGATGAATCACCCAAACAAGAATCAATAAGATTCAATACAACTAGTCATAATAGAGTTAGTAATAGATCATCAAATGAATAATTCTTTCAATCAATGTATTCAAAGCATACCTTTGTTTCTTGACTAACCTTGTCTTGAGAGATACTCCTTCCTTCATATGCTTTCCCTAGTCAAGGAAACAAAGGGAGAAAGATGATTAGTATTTAATATAATCAAACTTAAATGAGGACATGAACCCAAAACTGAAGAAGACATGATATACTTATCTTTGGGATTTGTTGGGGGCTCCCTCCAAAGCTTTGAGGGAAAACTAAAAACTTAAAAACAATACAAAAATTTCTTTTCCAAAATATGTTAAAAACCTATAAATTCTAAAACATATAAAATAAGTTATGTAAATCAAATGACTTAATAGTGTAAGCCCCTAATGTCATATTATTAAGGCTTGACTTTCTTTAAGTCTCCTTTAGTAAAGTTGGCTTGATCTCTTCCTCACTTCTTATTCCTTGGATTCTTGATACAATCACTCTTGTAGTGACCTTTCTTATGACATTGATAGAACTCTATCTTAGACATGTCAACTTTCTTCCTTGGTCCCTTCGATATCTTTCCTTTATGATGAGAAACATAAGAATTTGATACTCCTTCAGGATTAGAAACCATTGATATCCTTAATTCTTCTTGATTACATGCATTTCATAATTCTTCAAAGGTGGGAGCTACCTTACAACTGTTGAGACCTGAAGAAAATTCACCCCAAGAGGGTGGCAATCCTAATATAGTAGTGATCACCAATTATTTTTCCGGAACAATCTCATCGATGGCCAAAATATCATCCCTGAGTCTAGATATCTTCACAAAGAAGGTTGCCACAATATCTTCTTTAGTCATTTTTGTATTCTTTAGCTCATTCTTCAAACTTTCTACTTGACCAATGTTATTAATAGTGAATAACTTCGACAAGGCTTCATACATTTCCTGAGCATGATTGATGTTATCTATGAATGGGAAAAAACATTCTTTTATCCCTTCTACCATTAGCGTCATAGCCACCAATTCTAAATCCATGAATTTTGCTTTGTCACCATCACTGGCTTCTTCTGTAGGCTTCTTTACATTTCTTTTTACCAAATATAGCACCTTGTTCTTATCGAGGATTAGGTAAATCCTCTTCTTCCAAGATATAAAGTTAGATGCTCCTTCAAGCTTGTTCTCATCCTTGATAAAGTTAGACATCTTCTGAGATATTGGGTATGAATGGATCTGCCTTTTTGTTATTTCTTCACCAAAGCTCTCATACCATGTTGGAAAATCAGAAAGGAAGTAAATATTTTCTTGATCTTGATAATTAGTTGTGATGTTTCTTATTATTACGATTCTTTATATCTTCTTTCTTTAGTTTATCAAGCAATTTCCAAAAGTTGCAACATGGACACAAGATGTAGGCACATGCCAGGGAGAAACCCCCCTCAAGGGGAAAACCCAATCAAAGAAATTCTTCCTTTAAATAGTATTCTTTGAGACTCTTCACCCTATACCAAGACCATACCTTCCCTCCACACCAAGTCAGCCTGCAAAAGTTCGACCTTTTCCCAGCAACTTCGACTATGTAGCAATTTACGACAACTGGCAGTTTCTGGTAACAATCCAACTTGGAAGACTTTGATCTCCCAATTCAGAGCATGAAATAGAGAGATACCACCACCAAAATTTTGATTTTCCTTGTCTCCTTAGACTCACCCAAACTCGCATTCACTCTGGCTTCCTAGCAACAAACTTTCCCAGCAACAAGAGAACTTCACACTTCTGCCCAACAACAAGATATATTCTCACTTTTGCCAGTAGAGAGAATTAGAACTTGATGAGAAGTGATGCTCCAAATGAATTCAATGTACTTCCTTTTATAGGTTTCTTGTGGGGTCGAATAGGGTCTTAGGCTCACTTGATCTTCCCTTAGGCCAACATGGTGTGGAGGTTCCATAATTCATATTTGACTCAATACTAAAACTTTTTACATGATTCAAAAGCCCAATAAGGGTCTCTTTAAATGTACAATAATTCTATAGACTTAGAATAAATCCTAGAAGTCATCAATGGGGACTTTTACCTAAAACAAGGTGACCCAAGCATGAAACCCATGCTTTAATAAGTCACAATAACAATAATAAAAATTATTTTATTTATTCTTTTGACAAGTACATTACATGATGACTCAAGTACATTATTGAAGACTGAACATAGTTACATGTTCCAACATGAAGAATATATCTCAAGTGAGAAAAATAGTCTCTGGAATCCCCATAATACTGGAGGGTGGAGATGGTTTTCTCTAGATTCCCTTGACAACTTGGGTGGAGGCTTGTTCCTTGGATTCCTAGAAGGAGAGTTTTTTAGCCCCCTCTACTTGTTTTCTTTATTTTTTTATAGTAAGATCTAGAATCCCTTGCTAATTTGAGGGTGGAGGTACAAGCCTATGGATTTCCTTGCTAGTTTGAGGTTGGAGATATAAGCCTTTGGATTCCCTTGTCATATTTGAAGGTGGAGGTATACGCCTCTAGATTTCCTTATTGATTTGAGGGTGGAGGTGGTGGACCTTTGGATTCCCTGTGAACAACTAACTACACCAAGTAACTGGTAGGTGGAGGTGGATAGTTATTTGGAGTCCCTTATTCAACTAGCAACATTGGTTTAGTCTTTTAAACACTCATCCTCAAGCTATGAAATATGGCTTAGGGGTGACTACTGTAAGAAAGACTTGCTTGTAGTGTGTCTAAGGTTGGGTGGAGAATTGAAATCTCAATCACATATGCTGAGAAAATTTGATAAGTATATACACAAGCCTTTGTACAATGATTGTTAATCATATGTTTAATATGTTATCTTAAACCCTGTTTGGTATTTGATGCGATGTACTGGTCTAATGCTTGTGATATAATGTGGAATGTAATTTCACACATACTTAAAAAATATTGATCTCCTATGTAATTTCCTGAATAAATGGCTGGATTCCTGTATGTATTCATGACCTTGTTTTTCTTCTTATCATTAGCCTAAGAGGCCCGTAAATCTCTGAACTATTGTGAGCTTGAATTTGGTCCAACAAACCTAAGTATAATGGATTAAAAAATGTTTGTCTTATTTATTATGTAACTAATAGGTTTGGCTTTCAAGATTTATGATCAATTTCCAAGCTCATCAAATTTTGTGTTTATATATATATATATATATGTTGAATGGGTTGGGCTTAGCCTTGTTAAAAGCTTAGGAGAGATATTACTGTTATTAGTATACATCCATTTTCATTGGGCCGAAGCCTCTGGAAGCTTGGGAGGGATACAGTATATATATAGTATATATATATATATATATATATATATATATTATATATATATATTATATATTATATATATATATATGTATAGCATATATCTTATAGATATATATCAAAATTACAATACACATAGCTTTGCAAAACAACACACACAAATCACACACACACACACACACACATACACACACACACACACACACACACACCACACACCAACACACACACACACGATTTCACAAAGGTGAGCCCTCTGGACGTTAAGAGGCTTAACCTTCAAATCATATAGGCCCATGTGTGCGAGCATTATGACCAAGTGTTGAGGGGAAAGCCATGTCCAAGGGTGCATAGATGGGAGAGATACAAATAATTCGATGTCACGGGCGAATCAATGTCGTTTATGTAACTTCAGAGGAATTACCTCAAAGATTTGGAAGGCAGGCCTACATGATATTGTTGATATTTAATCGCTAGGATGACGTGGCATAATGAGGATGGTTGCTTGGATTTCAACGTATCAGTGACGAAAACCTCGAATCCATTTATAACGTGAATTTGAACCTTACCATGCAACCAATAACTTGATGGGATCCATGACCAGCGTGGTAGGTGACATGGCGACCTAGGAGGCAAGACACATGTCAGTTGGATTCAAGGTTTTTGTGGGGCCAAGTGGCCTAAAAATGAGTGAAATGTGGAATCCTTGGATGAAATCGACATGGAGGGTGTGGTATCACCCCGATGATAAAATTTCGTTGACATGACCTCGACGCCTCTACCCTGATGATTTCTCATGGGGTTGGGTGCAATCTTGCTGATATTTTATTCCCATGGTGAGGTGGCAATGGTGGAGCCCACATGCGCAACTGTAAGGGACTTGACCACACACGATTGGCTAGGACATATTTGAATGGAGGCATAGTAGAATGGCCGAGATTTAAGTCCCTAAGTCATATGGCACTGAGGGGCTTGCTTAGAGTGAATTTGCATATGAGGAGCATCAACGGAGGTTATAAGACCTCATTCTATTGGAGGATACACTTCCTAGCATTTTGACATGGCAGCATGACAGGGAGACTTTCACATAACCTTGAAAGCTCTTCGCCGACAGTTTCAATGGGGAACTGCAAAGGAACCTACCAGGATTTTATTCCCAAAGTGATGTGGCCATGGAGGGGCACATGTATATATATATATATATATATTATATATATATATATATATATATATATATATATATATTATTATGCTTGTGTTGATGGCAAAAAATGATCTCATCAACATATCAACATGTAAGGGAGACCACACAGCCAGAGCCCCAACTAAGCCCTTATCCATTTGGTTTGGCAGTTCCGAATGGTTCTGTTGGGTCTAGTTACCTCCCCTCTCTCTCTGCTGACTTATGATATTTCAATTACTTAGTTAAAAAGAAGAGAGATATCAGTATTACTCCCTTACTGTGCACAAGCAAGAAAGCAACCCTTTAGCTAACTTGAGGGTTCAAATAAGGCACACCTAAATTTTTCCCCTAATGTAAGGGGACTTCTAGAAATGCAGTGATTAATCTAAATGCAAACAAAAGGAAATAAATCCTAAGCCTATCTCGATTATAGAGATGTAGATCTAACCCAACTTAGAGCAACATAATTTAATGGATTGGGAATTTAACATGTCTCACTTATGATAGCTGATCTTGTAATTACAAAACATGTTATGTTTGGAGACATATTAATAATGAATGATTAACTATTAAAACCAGGAAAAAGTTCACATGATTTCAATAGTAGTTAATTCGATTTTAGATATCATATTTTTGAGTAAATAGTTACTTAGAAATCTGATTTAAGCACTTGAGCAAAATAAAAAATTAACAACAAATCTATGAGACTATGAACTAGATAACTAATCCAAAAGACATTCATCTTCACATCAAACAATAGTGCTCAATATGAAAATTATTTCACAAAGATATGCCATCAAGAAGATACAATTTTCCATTTCAATAAAAGTATTTTAAATACAAATTGTTAAACATGGTCTCCTTACTCTGTTTCCCAATTCAATCTCGTAGAATTCTTGCAAAAGCATCAACTTTGCTAATTAGAGGACAAAGCTGTAATAATACAAACTCTTCTCTGTAACAAGATTTGAATCTTGAGAAAAAACCCCCCAAATTACTTAGATATAAGTATCTTCCTTCTCCTACAACGAAAAACCCTTTACAAAAGTGCTTCAGAGTATTAAAATTGCAGAGAAGATGAACCTCTTCTTCATTCTCACAAGTGATATTTATAATTTACAAGAAGAAATCCAAAATTGGAGAGCTGTTGGAAGTGATTCAAATCCATATATTTTGGAGCTGAAAATCCTCATACTTCCTTTGTTGGTGCAATAGAAATGCTTTAGCTTCATCCTCTTCAACAAATCTCCTACAAAACCAATCAAAATCAAAATTAAATAAATCAATTTTGCACATAAAAATAAAAATGCCAAAATTGGGAAAACAAACTCTCCAACTAAATCTTAATTGAATAAATAAATAAAAAGAAATTTGAGTCTTCGATTGGTTCTATTGATCTCTTTGGCCTAAGAAGGATTCTTTCAAATGAATTTGCGACAACACTCTTAGCCAATGAAAATTGGAAAAGATAAAATACAAAGAATTAGTTTTGGTTATAAATTCGTAGTCTCATCTTATGCTAATGTTTTGGCATATTAAATGTGCAAATTTGGTTGAGTTAATGCTCCGAGATGGTTCTCTTACATTCTAGATTTCCAAAAAGTCATCCTAATATACCATAAATACAAACAAAAATAAAAATTAAACATATTAATAAATTTTAATAACAAAATAATTAAAATTAATTAATTATATAATCACAATTATTAATAATAATTATATACAAATTAATAAAAAATTAAAATGAATTACGATCATAAAGAATTGATTAAAATATAATAATTTTATTATCAATAAAAATTAATTATTTTAAAATAAAACCAAATTTTAATAAAAATAGTAAATATGCTGTTTTGACTCATTTACACTGGGATTATTTAATGAGAGGGATATAAGGAGGTGAAAGGGCAGAGACCTAGAGGTGTAGATTCAGGAGTAACAGGAAAGGAGCGAGGGAAAGGAATGAGCCGGGAGGATGAGGAACAAGAAGAGGGAGAGTAAGGTGTAGAGAGTGTTAAAAGGAGGGCAGGGGGGGGAGGGGGAGGGGAGGGAGGGCAGCTATGTGGGAGTGTAACTTTTTCTATAAAAAATAAACTAAAACCGTTTTTTTCTTTGTATAACTACTATTATATAATATCTTGTTTGTTTGTTTTTCATAATTGCATTGAAATGTAATTAAAATGGCTTTCTCAATTTGTGAGTTAAATTATTATTATTATTATTTATTTATTTATTTTATTTTAAATTAGATAAAATTTTTTTTATAGGAATAATATTAAATATTTGGGTTATATTATATAGTTTAGATTAATAATTATATTTAATTTTTGAATTTAGTGATTTTGTAAGATAGTTAAGAATTAAATATTTGTAGAAAATTTAATTAATTACAAAATAAAATAATATACATTTTGTATATATAATTTTAGCCTAGGTAGTGAGAATTAACCAAAGTTTAAATAAATGCCGTTTGCAAACCGTGAGTCCAAATGAGATGAAATGAGAACTGAGGGAAAGCTAGCGAAAAACCAAACGCGATGAAACAATCAGAATGCAATTCCGAAGAAAACAAAATTTTCTCAAAAGTGTCACACAATTAACCAAATGAAAATATTGAAGGGCGATATGATCAAAATTTACATAGAGGGTTCCCATTATTTTTTTGTAAGCTTGGTAGGACATTTCTTTTTTATTAACATAAAAATAGGGCAAGTTACGTCCATATCCATATGGTTAGGTGGCCTCAACCTGCCTAGAGGGAAACCATATTTGTTGGCCACCTAACGACATGATAAGCCATCTAGTAACAAAATGTGATATGTCTAATCATCCATGCCAAGTAAGTCTAACTATCTTTGTACTGCCTATAATATAAATAAATGTAAACATAACTATAAACATACTGGACATTATAGGACTGTTGCATACAACAAAAAGAAAGACAGAGGGATAAACACCAAGCTAATCATCTTCCGCAGACTCAACAAGAGTAGGGTCCTTTGCACTAGAGCTAACGAGATCTGTTTGAAGGATGCATGGTATGCGTTGCTCAATACACCTAAGTCACCCATTCTGATTCTATAACTAAAACTGAATTTTCTGAAATTATTTGCTATAATCTGGAAACCAATGAGTGGTCACGGCCCCACCATACGAAATCTGATATAATGCTTTGGCCAGAAGGCTCTTCATCAACCAATACAAGTGAAAATTTTTCTTTAAATGAGTTGCTTTGCCTATGGTATGGCCAGGATCGGGCACTAATGTTTTCCAGTCATCCAAATCAATGTCCATAATCCCTGTTTTCTGATGAAGCTCTTCTTCCCTTTCCTTGATTAGCTAATGAACTTGGGCCGAGATGCCCTCATGTTACACTGTTGCCACTTCATTGATGATGCTTGAAAACAACTTTTGGCCCCGAGATATGCCCCCAGAGGAGTTTGGCTGGTTACCCCCAGGTGACTCCTTGGAGCTTTTCCTTCAACCAGGTAAGCTCTGGGCATCCTTGCCCTTTCCGTAGGTAGGACAAGCCATGAGAATAAAGTACCTACAATTACTTTGACTAACAAACAGAGACCTCGTAAGCCACCCAAATGGGAGCTTTAACCCATAAACACAAAGCTTCTAGGGGTCACCATAGAGTTGGGGACCTGCTAGAGGAAACATATGAGAGGCCAGAAACTGAACCAGACCCCAATTCAATCACCTGACACAAATAGACAACCGACAAGAAAGAAAACCCTTGAACCCAACATGCAACCAATTCCTTTTGAGAAACCAAAAGACGAAATTGTAAGTTGAACCACCCTCATACCAAATCCCTGGAGGTTCTGACTCAAAACTATTAACATACATACAAGAAAAGGGGCCCCTAGAGAAAAGCAAATACCTAGAAGTGGTGAGAGAACCACAACTAGTATAATCCCATACGAGATAGTATAATACCAAACACCATAGAGGCAAGAAGACAATAAACAAAAGAAACTGCTTCCACTTCTGTATCCTCCACATAGAAATCCACATATGCCACCTTCTGCAGTGACCAGGTTGCATCAAAACCTTTCAACCCAAAGGCCGATAGACATATATAACAAATCATAGGGGCACGAATAGAGGCACTGTAAACATACCCGTGAACTAGAGCTTGAAAAAACCACAACTAAACCCGTGCACAAGGAAAATGCACCGGCGAAGCCTTCTCCAATCCCCCTTTCCACGCGGATCAGAGCCGAGGGAAACAATGTTCACTATCAATAAAATTACCAAACTTACCACGAAAAACACTGGTTATCCCATCCACACTTATGGCCCTGCCACCTTCGATGATGGCATTAACTCCACACATGCAAAAATCCACCACTTCATGTGCTTCATGCATGTGGAGGGTGGTGAGGAGGCACCTTGGGATTATCAACCTCATTCGTATGCAGGACTTATTACCATCAGCTCGCACCCCGTTCAGGGAAGAGGGTTCCCATTATTATTATGAAGATAATAAATTAAAAATGGGGGGTGTGGTTTTGCCACAACAATGACAACACACGGGGAAGAACCAATTATCTCTGGTTAAAATATAATGAGCTTAATTTTATCTAAAGGTTAAAATGACGAATTCTATTAATCTATCAAACATTTAAACATTTTCCATGGGTCCTACATTAGTATATCAAGCAATAAAAGTTCTAAAAGACAAGTACTTGAGACAAACTAAGTCTAAAACTTGAATCCATGTTTTTAGGGAAACATTTGATTTAGATTTACCTCAGGTGAGTGACAGAAGAGACACAGATAGGAATTTTTTAAGGGAAGTATACATCCATCGATAAGGATGATCTCTTTTACCTGACATCACTTCATTGATAACGAGCATCCATAGCCCTGAAAATGTTTTCTTAGTACCACACAAACATAGCCCAACTGTTAGTGAGCCTATTCAATGCCCCGATGTGTTTACTTGTGCTTCCCACACATATGTGCTTTCTGTTAGTGTCGGTCTTGAAAGCCCTCCATCAATGATCAAAAATCTCTTTGCATTTGCATTAGTAGGTGTCTCATCAGTGTCAAATTTTGCATCCCGTTAGGCATGCCATAAACCTGATGGAGGAGCTGGTCTTTATTCCCCTCTTGGCTTTGCTGGATCAGGTCATATCAGTTATTACAATTTTTCAAGCTTGTCTTGATGTGTCTTATTGTCAAATTCCTAGGTCTAGGGTTTTGGTCATTTGTCTCTGCAAGGTCATGTCTCTGAAAATCCATGAGTACTCAGCAAGCCAGAGGGAGGTTAGTTAACATGTTTCTTCAATATTTTTATCTTGTACAGACAATTTTTACCTTCGATTTAAAAACTCTGTTTTTAAAGCCCAAGGTCATTTTCTCAGTTTTGTAAATAAATGATGAAATTTCAAAGTCTTCAAAAAGACAAACTACAACCCTGGTCCCCTTACCAAGGTCCTTCAGATGATCTACCTGCAAAAGGAATCATGTCAGAGCACTCAAAAAGTCAAATTCAGGATAAAGGAAACCAAAATCAGTATTTTTAAAAAAAGTGTCAAAGAAACCTTATAAAGTGGGTTTATGGATGAAATTTTTTCAAATGAAGTTTATAAAAGGATATGTGCCCTCCTTTCACTCTCATTGTGCATTTGAAAGCTTGCAAGAGAGAGTTTGAGAGAGTGATAGGCGAAAGGAGCGGAATTGCAGTGATTTCGGGCAGCAGAGCAGTGCGAGACCCGTTGAGAGGTCTGTGCAACCCATTGGGCGGTGCGAGACCCGTCCAACACCCATCCTCAGTGCAAAAATACAACGGGCGCGACCCGTTGGGCGGTGCGAGACCCGTTGGGAGGCCTGCGAGACCCGTTGAGCTGTCTTGCTGTAAACTTCAAAACAATTGCCCAATCTTCCTCCAAGTCATCAAATTTGTTCAAGGTAGGCTCTTTACATATCATTTTTGTGGTTGGTGATGGATGTAAGCCCTCATGCTATGATTTTAACCTCAAATCTTGTAAATGAATAGACTTATATGGCTGCAATATTAATGAGCAAACTGTGCTAGGGTTTATGGTGTTTCAAGCTGTTTTTCCCTTTAGTTGGTTTCCTTCCCTTCCCTTTTTCCCACACTCATATGTACATTTCTTTTCCCCGTGATCATTTTATAAATGAAATACAAATCCCCTTCCCATCCCTAAATCACTAAAACTGAAAACCCTACCCCTCTCCCAAAACATCAAAACACAAAAATGAAAACCCTAATTCCCCTCTACCATATGCATGTGTAAATAACAAAAAAGTTGGTAAATATGTCAGCATGTTTTGTGCATGATTTCCCTATTAAACATGTACATATGTTCCCATGTTCATTTCCATGCATGTTGTTCCATATGCAAGAATCTTTGCAAATGATTTCCCATTTACAAATATGTGTCCCTATAAGCATGATCATTTGCTAAATCTCCCTTGAAATTCCCTGATTATTTTCATATTTTTCCCATTCCTTGTTAAGAAATTCCCTCCCCTAACATTCCCCTCATGTTTTTCCCCTTGAAACAGCATAAAGTTCAACATTTTTGCAGGCAGAAACAACAGTTCCATTTGTCTTTCATTTTGTCCACTTTGCTCCAAAAACCATGTCAGAAGCCGAGCCTTATGAGCAAAGTGATGACCATTCATCATCTACAGAGGAGAGGAGGCCTCGTAAGGATGGACATCATAAGCGAGAGGAGCCCACCTCTCTGGCAGAATTACAGGCCTGCCCCATGGTAGTGAGTTGTTTTCAGTATATGTCTTGTTATGATTTCTGTGTGAGAATTTCTCAGATTCAGCATCATAGAGAGTTGGCCCACTTATTTGTCTTGCACCTCCGTGATGGACATGCCACTCTGGCAGGGGTGAACTTCACATTGACTCCTGAGGTGATCTCAGAGGCTACAGGGATACCAAATGTGGGTGAGGTGTGGCCTAAGCACAGATTGCTAGATTTTGTTCATTTTGAGCCCTATGTCCGGCCATCATCTGTCGAATTTTTGACAGGTGTTTTTCCATTCAGATTTCTCCGAAGCGAGTATGCTCCCATCATGAGGCTTATTATGCATTATTTTACTTGTGAGGGCAAATTTTCACAGGTGTACTGCTATCATATTCGCCTTTTGATGCATTTCACCCGAGTGAGGATGATGAACATCCCGATCTTCTTATTTCAGAACATTCGGAGGATGGTGCCCATGTTGCAGAAGAAGACCCCAGCTCAGTAGTACAGGAGCCTATACCATTATGGTTTGATTCAGCTTATAGTCTCATATCAATTGACTCAGCAGGGCATTTCATGGGAGGAGTTCATCTCCCGTGAGTTTTTCATAGTGCCACATCAGCCACATCAGGAGGTCATTCATGAGGAGGGAGGACCATCTCAGCAGCCTGATTCTCCCGTCACCCAACATGTTAGCTCCACTCCTTTGGTCACTTATCAAAGAGGCCCAAGGGCCTTATTTGTAGCAGCCAGGCGAGTACTATCTCCACAGTAGGTGGAAGGGGTCTCGCCTTCATCGTCATCACAGCAAGTGTTATCTCCACATTAGGTGGAAGGGGCCTCGCTTTCTTCACCAGCACAGGTACCAGAGAGGGGCAAGCAGCCCATGATCGAGGAGAGATTGTCAAGCGATCCGGTTATTGATCTTTACGCTGGTTCTCCTAGCATAGAGCTCAAGGATATCATCCGAGAGCAAAGCACCGAGATTGAGTCACTACAAACGAAATTATTGATGGCAAAGTGGATTATTAATTATCTAGAGCAGTGAAACAAACAACTGGAGGATGAGCACAAGTTATATGAGCTGCAGAAGATTCGTGAAGACCGGGAATTGGCTCGCAAGAGACCCGGTGACTTGAGACCCATAGATCGAGAATCTATGCTTATTTGGGATAATGCTCATTTGAAAAGGCTCTTAGCTAAGGCCAATCGAAATAACAAGCTGCTGAGAAACATGAAGACTCACTATTGGGCAAGGATGCAGGTATGCAATGTTAGAATGAAAATGTTCGAAAGAAGGTGGTCCGAGGCTCTTAGGCGGAAGAAAAGGACCAATCCACTCCGTATCTTGGCAGAGGCATCCCTCAAAGATCATGGCACTCACTAGCATCAGCTACAGCACAAATCCCAAAAAATTTTGAGAATTTTGGGTAATTTTGGAATTTTTTGGAAATTTACAGGTTTTGGCTTCTCAACGGGTCTCGCCCCCGGCGAGACCCTTTGTCATCGTAGCTCCGTTTGGTAAAAACTCAGCATTTTTGGATTTGGCATGAAAATTTACACTTTATCATCCATTAGTAAGAAATTTCATCAAGTTCTAGGCCTCCAAAAGGTCAAAATACATGCAAAATTTGACTTTCTGCCCCTTTTTTGAGTTGCAGAAACTAGTCTTGGGAGAATTAAGTTTTGACAGGGAAAATGACCTCCAAATTCAAAAATTCTGGTTGGGTTAGAAATTAGACTCGCAGACCTTTCCAACGAGCTATCCTGCACCCAATTCTGATACCGGGAAGGCCTCCAAACAGAGCTTCAAAAGTGTGAGACCCGTTGAGAAAAGGTGTGCGACCCGTTGAAGAAATTTTGACAGATTTGACCAGTTCAGCCCAGAAAACGCAGTTTGGCTCCAGTTTGACTTTTTGGGGTGAAAAATGATTATCTTTGATGTAATTATGGAAACTCTAAGACACTTTTACTCTTGTTTAACACTTCTAGAAGATTCATTCATGTAAAGGGTAAAAAATTAAATGCATGAACTGATTTCCAAGTTTATAGAGGCAAGTTGTTTTGACTGCCTATTTTGTAGTGCTTAGTTTAGAAGTTGTTCAAACTGCTCCTAGGATAGTGATCTCGACTCCTAGAGGCAGGGAAAGAGGTTAGATCATCTATATTATGTACTTTCATACTCATTTTCATGGTTGGACTCTTGAGGGAGAAGCTATCATTGTATTATTTGACTATATCTCTGCAATTTTTGGCTAAGGAAAACCAGGGTTTTGCAGTCCTTTTTGGGATTCTTGTGGTTACATGTATTGATGGTGTGTTTCTCTATGTACCTGTAAGTGTGTTATGTGAATCATTTCCTTTCTTTTCCTTCTTCATATTAAAACAAACGAAGTGTTAAAGTAAGAATTCATGACGTGTCATGCTCTGCTTTTAAGTTTGTTTAATTTCAATGTTTTCTATATTTTGGGAGGATTCAAAGTTATTGTTTGCCATCCTAGCCCTCACCGTCT